>JADDOH010004527.1:0-80996 GCA_016648135.1 Agrypnia vestita
GGTACCCTTAAAATTATCACATTAAAACATATATGTTTTTCATATGTTGCGAAATTTTAAATGTTATTATTTCCCTATAATTGACAAATTTTATTTCTGATAAGTTAATTTTGACAACAATTTATACTAATTTCACTTAAAAAATTAAGCTTATTTTCATCTTATACTCTGACATTCCTCTGCGTGTCACGATTAGGGAAATTTAAAATGAAATTTAAGTTACTTCGAAAATTTACGTTACTTCTGAGTGAAGTGTAAATTTTATTTAAAATCTACCAATTGTGGGTAGGTATGTAACCTTTTTGTTCTGATGGTACTTTTTTAAAATAAGTTACATAAATGGCAATTTTAAGTGCTACAAAAAATTTTCAATGAAAAGAATATTAATTCATTCATAAAATATTATACGAATAGAATATAACATCTTTTAAGGGGGACTTTCGAGATATTCTCTACGCATTTTTTAAATCCTTTCAAGACGTGAATAATAATCATGAAAACGATATTAATTTATTTATAACTCAAAAAATTGCGAGAGAGAAAACTTTTAATAGAAAGGGATGACAATAAAATAGTTCTATATGGGTTTATTAAACTATTGTATTTTTAGAAATGGAGATAGAACCACATGAAAGACATGTCGTATCAATCAATATTCTTACTATTTTCAAATTAAGCTAAACGCTTCTGCTTGAAAACAGGACTAACTTGTTGTCTTGGAGTGGAGCTCGAACCACCGACCACAGAAACACAAGGCGACAGCCATAACCAAAGCACCGATAAGCTACTCAAAACCAAGTATTGTAACAAAAGTGCGTGTATTGCTATTCGAGATAACATTTACAATAGTTTTTTTTAAATATTGAAGTACCTACGTAAAATATATACTGTTTAAATTTTAGTGGGTGCTACTAACAACGTTCTATATTTAAAATTATTATGACTCATTTATCGCATTTGTTTAAAGAAATTGATTCAGATATGCTCTGTTGCCATTTTGAGATGTGTTTGTTTCGTAATTACGTAGACTAACTAACTAACTAACCATCACGCCGTTTCCCCGCAGGGGTAGGCAAATAGGATAGAACGCCATATTCTTCTATCTTGGCACACCACTTTTACTTCGGCTACATTCATACATCTTCTCACACAAGTTCTACGGTTGTTGAGGCTTTTAGCAGGGCCATCTTCAAATGCTTGTGGTATCTGATCGTGACAGGTCTTTCGCGGACGCCCTCTATTCATGTTGCCTTCAGCACTCGCCTCATATATTTTCTTAACCATCCTTTCCTCGTTCATACGTTCCACATGACCAAACCATCTCAGCCCTCCTTTCTTTATTGTATCTACCACACTACAGCCAGCATTACATTCACTTCTAATTTGTTCATTGCTATATATGAAGGAAGTTTCAAAATTACGCACTTAAAAAGTTTTATACGAATAAGACAACGTTTTTTATTTGATGAAATAAGCATTTTATTTTGTGAATATGTCCAATATTGATACAAAATGTATAATTCGAATTGTTCACTCAAAATTCAATTTGTCGTCGCAATGCGGTCACTCTAATCGACGCAATGAAGCAGAAAAAGTAAATCACATTAATATCGATATATTTCAGATATGTGTCGCGTAGCTGGTAGCAAATGCTTCGGGAAGTCTTTTTTGAATAGAAAATATAACTTTCACTTAAAAAAAATGCCAACTTTTTTGACATCCCTAAAAATACATTTATATTTTAATATTTCTAACATAGGTAGATACTTATCTTTTGTAAAACGCAATGAAAGTAATTTATATCGATTAAAATTCATTCGCTTTGATGAAAGTCAAATGAAATGGTTAAAAGATTGCTATAAAATTTGATTAAAATTTCTGCAGGTTTTTATAATTTTATTTGAATTGTATAAAAGCGAATGAATTTTAAATATTCGATATATAAGTTTTACAGAAGATAGGCGAGAAATATTAATAAAAATATATGCCCATTATTTTATCGCTTATCTCATAAACTTTTGGTATTTCTTAGAGGAAAGGTTATCATTACGGTCGTTGGACATATATAGAAGCAAATCTCGACGTTTCGTTGAAGTCTTATCCAGCGTCATCACCTTCGTTCGGGCTACACCTCCGCCGTGATAGGACGCTCTCCTGATGACGCTGGATCAGACTTATTTAACGCATAAATATGTTGGTATTTCATCCAAAGTGTCGGGAATATTTTTTTATTCAAAATTAAATGAAGAAGATCTCCCCAGAGTTTTTACTACTAGCTTCAATTTAAAAAAAAAAGATTACTGACGTAATGTAAGTAAAAATACTACGTATTTATCTAACGGAAAGATAAATAGCATTATCAATTAGCAGGTTCATTTAGCGTGAAGTATTTCAAACTTCAGCTATGAGACACCTGTTTATTCGAAATACATCAACCTTAAAATATTGACAGTATTTGAATATCCATAGATTGAATATAAGTTATAATAAATGAAAATAAAATGTAATCTTTGAAGTAGTTTATCTCCATAACTTCTATAATTTATCTCAATAAGATTACAAAGGGTGTCTTGTGATCTAATTAAAATAAATTATAGAAGTCTCATAGAGACGAAGCTATTTATATAGGAAACGTGAAAGGAAGTCTTTATAGGGTGGCCTTACATTGATCCCTTTACACAATGCTACGTTTGCAATTCCACAATAAGAATAAATTATGACATATTTTATATAGTTATATGTATTATGTTCTAAATGTTCTTCAGTTTCTGTCATTCTACCACTACTATTCATAGTACTATTCACAAACTATTACGGATGAATAGTAAAAATACGGTACAATATTTTTCTATACTAGTGTATCCGATACGTCATTGTTTTGCGTACGAAATGCGTTGACCTTAAATCGAACAATCGCGCGAGGTGCCTAACCCCCGATACACGTTAATATATTTAAAAATAGAACTAGTTTGTACGCGTTTTTCTGAACGCACCTATCGGCAGAGAAATCGACCATCGAGCAAAGAAGCAGGACTTTCACAAACGTAATACTCGATGAATTATTCATGGCTGTCAAAAAAATTAAATAACCGCGTCTCGAACACGTGTACGCCAAGTCGAGAGCGTACTTAAAGTGCTTCAGTCGACTACCGCCAAATAAAGAAAGCTTAGAGAGTATTATTAAGAATATGATTCTCAGTGGAGCTATTGATTCTCTTTCTTTATCCGATATAGATTTGCGTGTTAAACTCGGTATAAGAAACCCGGAATTTTTCGGAATAAGTCAGCATTATAATTGGGACACAACTAGGGAACGCAATCCCGAGTCGGGATCGCACTTTCGCGATCCCTCGAGATTAGAATTTCCAATCCCGCGGGATCCCGAATACTTTGGTGTTTTTTTTGTTTGTTTATAGAGCTGAATAATTAATAATTAACGACAATGCCTTTTTATATCAGCAATTTTAATAAAATGTTCATTATTAATCATTGCATTAAAGTTTTTGTAGGCGTTTTTCTAAGCGAATGTTAATGTAATAGAGTAAAAACTACTAACTAGTATTAGTTTTCATTACTATGTTAGGTTGATAAAATACAACAAATATTATTTAAAGCTATTTTCATTATTTGAATGTGACATGAACATAAGTTTAAAGTACTTACTAAAATCTCTATAGACATATACAATTAAACATACAAAACATAAAAAATGCTGACCAATCCCGATAATCCCGATAATCTCGTCCGATTTTTCGGTTCGGGATTGATCTCGTAAAATGCCTCGAGATCTCGCGGGATCGGGATTGCATTCCCTAGACACAACACTTATGAAGTAGAAGAGAATTAAAAAAAAAAGAAAATAAAAAAAAAAGTGAAAAAAAAAGTCGGTGTATGTTTCTTTCAGTTTCAACATGAGATAGAGAGGGAGGAAGAAGTTCATGACGGTTAGCCGTCAAACGTCAAAATATAAATACGAGTCCAACGCGACAACGACATTTTTGCAATAATTTTATATCAGGACGCTGGGGGAGAAGAAATTAATAAGTGAATATGAAATAATCTTTTTTCTATAAGCTTTAAATACAGCATTAGTACTTATTTCATGTAATTTTAGTCGAAACATGAGAATTGTGAGGTTACGTTTGCGATAGATACTTCGGTAATTCGTTTGAAGCTCTGTCAGACCAGACCGCCTGGATAAGAAGGCACCGTAGAAATCTATATCTTTTCTAAAGGCATTGCAGACATCGGACACCGTAAATAAATGTTTAATTTGAGAGAGATACGTGAAAATATACACCAAACACCGACGCAGGTATAACTAAGTTTCGTTTATTTTTTGATTTTATTCTCGTCTAAGTGTTGGGATAACAATCTTAAGATCCCAATATTGCTATTTTCGGAATACGGCCGAAGGTTGGTTATTTTTCTCCCATCACGAGAATGTGTCGTACATACAAAATATATTGTTTGACCTTAAAGTTGATGCTGATATTCTTGCGGACACCCTATCATCATTCAAAAGGTCACTCCTACACGACATCTACTTTCTTAACAATAACCCGAACCCATAGAACACATCAAATGAGTTATTTATTTACATATTTTAGATGATCAGATTACATTGCTACACTAAATATACGGGGTATAACAGAACAAGTCCACAATACTTTACAGGTAGACTCCTGTCTTGATTACGAGTCGAAAATATTCAAGCAACGATGACGTAATATCAGAGTTATGCGATGTCAAAATTTGCAATTTTTTTTCAACATATCTGACTTATTTTTTGCAAAACGTTGCATTATTAGTACAGTAACTTGCCTATATCGATTACGAAAAATTAATTTGTTTCAATAAAAGTTAAATAAAATAATGAAAACCCTGAAAAAATTGCAATTGGAATTGGAAGGTTTTTATAATTTTATTTGACTTGTGTTAAATGTAATGAATTTTTCATCTAAGATATAGGTTAGGTTAGGTTAGGTTAGGTTAGGTTAGCAGTTAATATTGCAATTGGAATTGGAAGGTTTTTATCATTTTATTTGACTTGTGTTAAATGCAATGAATTTTTCATCTAAGATATAGGTTACCGTAAAGATAGTCTAACTTTTGCAAAAAATAAGTCAGAAATATTGAAAAAAAAAAATGCAAACTTTGTCATCGTATATCTCCTAAACTTTTTTCAATTTTTGCAAGGTTCTTGTCATTTTATTTAAGTTGTAATGAAGCAAACAAAATTTTCATAATCTACATAAGTTACTGTAATGAAAGTTCAACTTTTTGCAAAAAACAAGCCAGAAATATTGAAAAAAAAATGCAAACTTTCATATTGCGTACCTCCATAAAAAATGATAAGTAGGTCGTGGTTGCTTAAACATTTTAGACTCGTTACAAAAGCAGGAATCTACTGGCCAAGTTTTGCGCTGCTAGTTCTGGTACACCCTGTATAAACCTATTTGCAATAAGACACTAAGTGTAGGGTGTGATTTAATTCTGTGAATGTGCACCATACTTATACGTACGTGATTTCTGCAGTGCACGAGCTTTTCAAAGCTTCAAAAGATGCCGCCGATAATGACTAACAATTGCGTGAGATTTTTACAGCCCACAATAAAATCGATGCATCAACTTACCAGACTGATGACGTAATTCGTCACGTGATGCATTTCGAAATCAAATTATTGATTTGTAATTAGTGCGGTTTTAAATAACATTTTTATTGTTTTTTCAGAAAAATCGATTCTTTTGTAGTGTCTGTTCATTAAGCCTACGACAGGTTGTGGTATGTGCGTCAGTTACAAAGCCGTACTATAGGTCGACCACAATCAAAAGACCATTCCCTAGCTTTGTCCGGTGAGAATAAAGCGGGGGAAAGTTGCCCGGCAAGCCCGTATTACAAGCCTCAATAGGATGTTCCAAGTTTAATAGAGGTTACTTACTTACTAGAAAAACTTATTTTGTGTTAATTTATTGCATCGTAACAACACACATATTTTTTGCGCACATTCTTTTGAATGCGGTCTAGCTGTAGTTTAGTGAGCATCGCCATACAGGGTGTACCAGAGTTAGCAGCAGAAACTTGACCGGTAGATTCGTGCCTATGTTATGAGTCTAAAATGTTCAAGCAACAATGACCTAATATCAATAGTTATGGAGATATGCGACATCAAAGTTTTTTTTTTTTCAATATTTCTGACTTTTTTTTGCAAAACGTTAGACTGAGATTACGGTAACTTATGTATAATTTGACAAAATTCATTCCCTTTAAGGGGGGTGAGGTTAATTCGGTTAAAAAAGGCATGTTTTCAAGATTTTTTTTGGCGATACAGGTAGTGCTAGTTTGTTTACTTAATTTTTATATAATAATACATTATTTACATATTTTCATTGTAAAATATTTATATTTAAGCGAATGGCAGTGAATATCTGGAGGCGCTTCGCAAAAAAACTTGTTTTGCGGTGTACATCATAACCCGAAACAGAATCATCTGAAACAAAAAAATCAAAATGCACTTGTTAAAGTATATGTTTCTCGAAGTAATGCCGTGAAGATTTTTTTTTTCGATTTTTCAATTTTTGGTAGCACTTGGAAGCCAAAACACCGATTTTCGCTAAAAAAAATCGGCCAATTTTTCATTGTAAAATTAATAATTATTAAAAAATAAGAAGAAAGCTCCCGGGATTACTTGGTGAATTACGTGAAGAAGTACTGTGCAAAATTTCAAAACGACCCATCCAGTAGATTTTGAGTTATGGCGTACATGGACTTCAAAAATGACAAGATTCAGAAAAACGCTTTAACGTTTTGCACACTATAAATTTCAAAATCTAAATAACAATCCCGCAGTAGACAAATCCAGTCATTGTGTTCTCAGAATAGTGAAAAGGGAACCCACCACACACCCACAGCCGTTTTATGAGCAATAACTCCTATATCGGCCCTACACTTTCGCCACCCAATTCTGCATTTTTTACGCTAAATTAGTCATCCTCCCAACGCTGCTTAAACACGTATGAGAGCAAGCGGCGCAGGGAGGCGTCCGCACAAAACCGCTTCCCTGTCGTCAAAAGCAAACCATAAAATACAAACCAATAGAATGAGATATGATACAGCGATATACATGTATGTGAGGAAATACTGTCGAGACAGTTGAAATAGGTACAGTAGTCACTCTCCTGAGGAAAAAACGAAAAGAAAGTTGTGCAAAACAAACAGAAGACTCGCCAGCTAGATATCAAGCTTATGACGTTACAGGAACGGATTTAAAATAAAATCTTGTCCACTAGATTATAGCTAAAAATATCTGATAAAAGAAAGAATAGCACACAACAGTCACACCCCGCGGAATGACCACCTAAGAATTTCCCATCGGGATACCCACACCCGAATAAAAGATCCGAAGCTCGATGCTCTGCTTGCATTCTCGAGAAGGTCAGCGTTTCCGAAGGGAACTCCACCTATCTCCTCATCAGATCCCCGCGACCATCGTTTAGAATGGGACATTCTCTGTCTCACGCGGCTGCATGCACACCACGGGTCACTAGTAGAGCCTCCAAATATTCGTGATTCCAACTATTCGAATATCGAATAGTTAATGATAATATATTCGAATATATTCGTAAAATTTTTAAGAAAGGAATAATTTACTTCGGATGATATATATATTCTATATATTTAAAATAAAACACAATAATTGTAGTATGTTATAAAAAAACAACATAAAATATATTGATAAATAATTTTGAATTAAGAAATACAAATTAAAAAAAAAAACACAAAAAAAATATCTCGATAACTGACAAAATTTTAGATATGTTTATATTACTTCATATCTCACACCCCACGTGCAAGTTTTTTGAAAATTATTTTGTATATAACTTCTTGTTTGTCGGCTCAAATATTTATGAAAGGTTAATTCTAAAGAATAATAGAAAGCCGACAAAACAAAGCGTTTTAAACGTAAGTGCTTATTGTAATAAAACTACACATAAAAGGCGAATGCAAAAGACGCCCGACATCATTATATAGCCCATAGCGGTATACCTGAAATGACTTTCATGGTCCGTAAACCTTTGTTTCGTTTGGAAAAATATTAAAAATCTTATAATATAAATATGAGCAAATACTTTACGAATACTTTTTAAAGTATTCGAATAACGAATACTTAAAAACAGGCGAATATATTCGAGGTTCGAATATTCGTATTGGAGGCTCTGGTCACTAGCAAGTCCCAAGTCCAACAGCTTGCTTCTGAACTCACCGTGTCCCGAAACCATCCGCATCGCGAAATGGTCCAACACCGGGGGACCGCCTACTCCCTTATTTCGAACTGAGGGGATGAAGAATTTTCTCAGAGGTGTGTATTTTAAAAATAATACCCCTGGTGAACTTTGCATCAAATTGGTTTTACGCCTTCGTGCCATTTCGCCCACCTACGAGTAGTACCGCCCTTACACAGAGAGCTCTTAAAAAAAAACAGTTTCTAGGAAATATTTTGCGCGTGGGTTGGCCTTATAAACTTTGTGATCAAATAATGTCCTGACCTTTGAACCCACCGCCTTTGATCTTTGACATATTATTATTGTAATATTTAATATCGAAAATTCCTCTATTTAGCTGAAATGTATGGTAAATGCTAAAACTCTTGAAAGGATTTTCCTAGAATTATTTCTTTGCTGAATGAAACTTATACTCTAGTATCAAATTTCTAAATTTTGATTAAATTGAACAAAAAAAATAATTACGTACGGGGGTTATAAAAGCAAAGGCAGCAGTATACCGCTAATGTGTTTCTGAGATAAATAGAAAAAGCCTTTCACTATTCAAGGAAATTTCTTTGGAATCTATGAAATCTACTATTGGAAACTAACTAGCTGTACCCGCGGCTTCGCCCACGTGGTATTCAGTTTGACACTATAAGACTTCTTCTTCTTCTTCTTCTGCTTCATCTAGGACTGCGTCCTGTCATTGCTCGGAGCCTGTTCCTGGGATACAGATGTCCAGCTATCTCGCCATCTTTTATGCGGTCTTCCTGGGAGTCTGGTATCAGACGGCAGCTTGTTCGCTGCTATGTTCACTACTCTTTCAGAACAAGCTCTCTCCACATGATCTCTCCAGTAACGTCTTCTAGATCTTCCCATCGGACAATATCCTCGACGTCACAAGTCCTTCGTATTTCGGAATTCCTCACTCGGTCTCGGATTGTCAGTCCCGCAATGGGTCGGGGAGTCTTCATCTCAGTTGTTCTTAGGAGATATTTAGTTCTAATAGTGTCAGCCCTTGTCTCGATACCGTACGTCATGATTGGGCGGACATATAACACTATCAGTGAAAAATCAATATTATTTAAACTACTTGTCCAAACAATGTTGTGTAAAAAGCAATATTTATCTACATAAAATTTCCCTGACGATAAGCAAATTTATTTTGATAAGAATTTAACATTACTTACTTAAATCACTCCCCGACAGATTAAAATTAATTTTAAATATATCTATTAGTCATATTTTATTATTTGTGAATTAACCTGAATGTTGTGAATTAATATGTGGTCATGGACTTATTTTAATCTTTTTTATTATTTTTTTAAAGCATTCATATATCTCTTACCGTTAAGGCAACGTTCGTAGGAAACGCATTCGCTCGACCGTTTTTTCGTCGACTTGGGTACTTTGCAATATTCGTCACCACGAAAAGCCCTTTTATTTTAACGGAATAATATTTAACCTATGTCTACCTCGAAGATCCATTCTAAATAGTGGTGAAAGAATTTTTGAAATCGGATCAGTACTTTCGGAGATTATCTCCTACATCCAAACTTACAAACTTAACATCTTTATAATATTAGTATACCTACAAAAGTTTTTAAAAATAATCGCCATCTCAGTTTTTCTTGTGTATATGTGTATAAATAAATATTTAACTTTTAAATATGGATATTTCTGTGTTTTTTTATCAAACAGTGGATCTTTTTGGTTTTGCTATTTAAATAATTGGATATTGCTATGATGCTTCAGTGAAAAATCAGCATCGAATCTCACTTTAGTATATAGCGGCAATTTCGTCACGTGATATATTCTTGGTGGTGGATTGGTTGACCCTTCCTTCTTGGATACTTCCTTCGCTTTCTACAAGAATATTGCTGTCCTTGCTTTTAGTAGTGATTTGGAAACATGATTTTAGAAGCGATAGAGCTATATTTCCTATAAAATCTCGAATTTAGTACATTACTGGCTGTAGCCCGTCAAAAATGACGGCACTTTTACATGTCGGCTCCTCAGGAAAAAGTATTTATTTATTTTATAAAAATATTTTTTTTTAAGATACATTTTTCGAAAAAAAATTTCCAAAATAAACTGGCGAAAAAAAAAAAATTACACAAAAAACTTAAAAAAAAACATGTTTCATGACAGTTTCTATGAATATAAAAGAACTATAACCAATCTTGCGAAATTAGCTGTTTAGTCTCTTTGTTAAGTCTCACTCTGTTTGAAAAAGTGATTTTATAGAGTGAGCTCTCTCTATACTTTTTCTGTTCTTTCTTGTATATGTTTTAACCTTTACTTTTATCTCTATGTTTTCTGTGTTCACATTTAATTGATGAAAAGCATTTAAATTAATTGTATTACCTATATCATGTTGTGAGTTTTTCATTGTTTGCGAACCATTAAATTTTTTTTTTTTTTTTACACTTTAGTATTTCTTAATTTTATCTCATAATTAATTTTCACCATCGTTTCGTAGCTGACCTTCTCGTATCGTCATCATTTCGCTTTTACATCGAAAAATCGAAAAAAATCAAAAGTTGACCTGAAAACTCGAATGTCACTTTTAAATTTGAGTGGTTTGTTGGTGTAGTGGTCATGACGCTCGCCTAGCGATCTGGTGGTCGGTGGTTCGAGCCCTATTCCAAGACACCAGCAAGTTAGACCTATTTTCATAGCCCAAGCGTTAAGATTTTAAGAATAGAAATAATATATATGCAACACGAATTCCGATGGCAAATATCAACAGCATGTACAAAATTAGATAAAATAACGCGTCAGTATTTTTAAAAATAGTTATTTTGTAAAATTAATGAATTATTTTTGTATTGTCATCAGGAATACGCGTCTCTGTCAAATTTCAGAGATTCTTCGTTAACGGACGAGCGAAACTAAATTAAATAATGTAAATAAAAAATGCCACGTCAGATGGAACGTATTCAAATTCGAACATTTTCTATGGAATTATGCAATAATGTGCGTACAATAGACTCGTTCTCTGTGCCAGTTCACAAATCGCTACACTTTTCTTTTCTCAACAATGGCGGCTTTATATTTTCGCGTTTCCCGCTCAACTTATTCGTCAATGTACGCAGATAGATGTATTATTAGAAAGGGGTGGAGATGGGCGATAAGACGAACATCATTTTGCTCATCAGCGATGGGCGATTCCATTATTCGGTCGTGTGTCGCGACGGTAGGCACCGCGGGGGGTCGGTACCTACCCTCCCACGCTTCGGTAGGAACCCTGCAGAGGGGGGACCGGGAGAGATTGAAAGATTCCCTTTAAATCGAGTCCATTAAAATTGCGAGGGTGATTTTTATCTAAGCGGATACATTTATTTGTGTTTACTCATTAAGGGTTATTTTCATTCATTGACTTGTCGGGCATTTTCTTCTTTGTCGTTTCCCAGAAGCGAAGGGTGTCGTTGTACGGCGCGGAGATAAATTTGTTTGTCTATGGCGAGGCTGTTTGAACACGCATAGACAGACGGCGTTTGATGTGTTCTGTTATTGATTTAGTCATCTACCGGTGGAAGAGAACAAACATTGGAAACAATTCCACATTAAAAACCCCTTCCGACACTAGACAGATTTTGTCTGTATAAGTGTGTTTTTACTTTTTTCTCTTAAATTAATTAAAACTGAATTAAATTCATTATTCAATTTAATATTTGCGTTACTAATTACTTATTTTTTACCGAGTTTTTAGTGTTAGTTGCTAAGTTACTCTGAGGCAAATTATTTTCATTTTAATATATGTAAAAAAGAAAATTTGAGAAAGACATTTATTTAGGTACCTAAAAAACACAAGGGTCGCGGAGTCGGTCATACACGGCGCGACATTAGCAATGGAGCGAGAACATATTGTGACCAGTGCGTATATTCCAGCGATAGTAGATAAACGTGCGAATATTATACGGAGTTTTCTAGAAAGTGATCAAAGCAATAAAAACATCGTGAAATAGTGCGAATAAAGAAAAAGCGTAATAATGAGTGTGGATTATTCAAGAAACATTTAGTAACTTTACATTTAAGAAAATTGTTTTATGTCATGTCCAGTATACTTTTACTTTTTGCGTATTAAATAAAAGTTTAAATTTATTTAGTATTTTCATCTGCCTCCTTTAAGTAAAAAATCTATTTAAGTCCGCGTGTCATAGGTTCGCCATTTCTGCCCCAGGCTAAAAGGTTATGGATAATATCTTTCTTGATCATCCACAAACATAGAGTCATGGAGATTATTACGTGACAAAATTGACAGCGCGTTGGATGAAACTATAAATTAATCTCAATTTTCACAAAACTCTCAAAATGAAAATACCATGATTGATGGCAAACGGAATCTCACTCGTGAAGTCTCTTTATTCTCCCACACACAATTTAGACTTCACAATTTATCGATAAACAGGATGTTTCAAGCCAAGTCTGCCATATTTTAGAGGATTATACCTTTTAAGAGTATTTCGAAAACGTTTCAACACTTCAGTGTAAAAAAATCTTCAAATATACGGATATCAGCGACTTCAAAAGTGGCTTTTTTTAATCTGGGCGTCAGGTGTAAGTCCCGTCGGCGTGCTTGTGTATATGTGCGTGCATACTGCTTGCCCCCTTTTCTCACGCACACTATTATACACACAATCTACTATATTAAAAAAAAGTTTTTGAGCATAGAGTATAAAATAATACAGATATTTACTAAGCCCCTTCTTTAGGTGAGGTGATTGGAATATAGTGAAATTATTTATAGTGCAGTTAAAGTTTTTATTCTTTTAATATTTAGTTCCATTTTATAATTGTTTAAAATTTTACAAGATTGTACAGAGACGAACTACACCCCTTCTTTAGGCGTGGGGATTGGGTCACAGCAAAATAAAGTCTTGTTAGTGATGGTATTTTAACCGGTGACACACTAACCGTTATTTGAGATCTAGGTCTTATTTAAATTGTTCTTAGAACCTACCTACATATAAAAATATGAGCTAGTATCAATTCAGGAATTGTTGGTCACTATAGACTTCAAATATAGTTAAACATGAACAAACATACATTTATTGGTAGAAGGTTTGGTTTTACTACGTTTGACTTGTTTAAAAAAATTACTACGAGCTTATATATTTTTACAGATATGAAAAGGTCAAACTAAATACTTTTTAAAAGTATAATGTCTTAATGTAATGTCTTAGTATAATGTCTCTAAGTCGGGTTTTATTACAAAAATACATTTTTATTTAATAACTGCAGTATTAATGTGTCTTAAATATACTCGAGCGGGGACATTACTAGTGATGGTCATTCCGTTATTTTAACCAGTTATTTTCGGTTAAACTATTTGAGATTTGTATCTGATTGCGTCGGTAACTGGCAATTGATTTTTTGCGATTCGACGGGCAACCATCGGTACTAGACAACAACTATATCTTTTAATTAATCACTGATACAATCAGATACAAATCCCAAATATATTTTATATCTACTGAAAATATTTCAGATTTGATACTATAATACAAGTCAGGCCGTGGCATCGCTGGCTTCTACTCTACAATGACTTTTAGATTCATATTTTTAGAAGCCGTAGATCACTTTATATATAAGAAAGATAATCGACATAATATGTGTAATCCGTGCGTACGAGGCACATTGTTTCGTTGTGTTGGTAAACACCAACACAACGAAATGATGCGCGTCGTACGCGCGGCTAACACACACTAATTTGATTGTCTTTCTTAAATGGAAAGAGGTCTACCCCCCCGAAGTAATGTGGACTTGGTCTAAATCACCCTGTATGTTATTTACTCGGAATAATAAATAACATTTCGAGCCGGCCGCGTGGGTCGCTCGAGTTTCAGTGAAAAGAGCAAAGTCATTATTTAATAACTACGTTATTATATTTATATTTATTTTTACCGCTTAGGATATTATTCTCGCTCGGAAGGTTACCAACAAAAATGTATTTCGCTTGTTATTTACCGAATTTCAATATGAATTTTATTTCTAGTTCCATGAAAAAATCGGGAATAAAAATACACCATTCTCTGTGTAACAATGTCCGTCGCTAACGCTATCATATGGCGCAAATAATGGTGAGGTATATAAAATCTTCTCAGAAATCAACTCGCGGCCGAAATATGTGGTAAAAGTACGCCATTTTTGACGGGTAATAACAGTTTTTTTGATAATACGTTAGTCGGCGAAAAAAATCATTGGGAGTGTATGAAGGAAGGTCGCGTTTTTTTTCCGCCATAAAGAGTAACAATGTAAAATTTGATCCAAGCAGAGGGATGTGGTTGGGTGACATTATTTTTCTCAGGGTCCTAGAGTGCAACTGACGAAAATATGGGGCAGGTGACATTTATATTTTGGGTAGACGGTGGTGCGGCCTCAGGGATGATGAAGGGTGCTTATAACGTGCTTACGCAGGTTCCTAAAGAGTATCTACATAAAATGTTGTTTAAATCGGTTTCAAAGGGTGCAAATTTACTAGCAGTTCACACAATAAAAAGAGAAATGGACTTTAATGTGTCTGTATCTTAGATTGATATTTAAAAACAGTCATAAAAATAAATTTATACTAATTATTTGTTTTTGTTTCAGGATACGAAAATATGACCAACACCACAAAAGGCGAAAATACGATATTAGATCTTATTTTCAGAAATATAAAAAAATATTTAAAGTTTTCCTAAGTTTTAACTCGATGGTGCTATGTGAACATATAATCGATGCGATGTCATGTTCTTTATAAATAGTTTTAACCTGGTGATAGAGCATTTAGCCATTTAATTTTAAACAAGTGTAAAAAAAACATTATCAGTTTGTAAATAATATTTTTGTTACAATTTTTAAATTAAATTTTTCTCTGCAGTCAATAAATAAGTGTCTTCGCGTTTTATCAAATAAATTCGTTAAAGATATCATTGATTAAATCAATTTTTTAATACAATTAGTAATAATTCAGTTCATAAGTCTGCAACGACAATAATACAAATATCAATTTAAATCTTATACTATAATACTATACAAAAACTACGAGTGTGCTTGACAATAAAATAACAATTGTATTTAAAAATAATTTTTAACATTAAAATAACACTAATAATAAAACAATTCGGCATTTAAAATAGATCTAGGTAGGTACCGCTTCTTGAGTACCTGCGTTGTAATTGTGCAGTGTGTGTGTATTGCGTAATTTTCTCCACCTAGCGGCGTAGAGTGTAACCGTGACATTAGCCCGCGGAGCTGTCAGCTTTCCCGCGCAGGACGCCCCGCCCACCGGCCGCCACCCCCCGACAAGGAAAATGGAACGACCCGGGGCGGCCATTTTGATTTTCGTGATGGTCTCCTTCGGCCTGGTGCAGAACGGTGAGGATTTATACAAATTCCATTTCCTTTTTCAGGTGGAGCCAGCTTTATTTACGGGCGCCATTTCGAAAAGCCAATTTCGTGTCGGAAATTTACGACGGCCGGCGGTGCCGCTCGCCGCCCGTGCTTTGTAAAATTTCACATACAGTCACATTCGTGATGCGGTTTTTAGGCGTGCGATTGTCACGTGAGCGAAGAATATCTGGCTTTGTTCACGAGCAGTTGTCTGCAGTCGTTAATTATGCAAACCCGACACTGTCGCGTGTGTAAATAGTATTTTAAAATGTTGACATGGGTACGTCGACCATTTTGTTGAAGGCCTTACCTGTCGTGATAGATGGCGTAGTGAAAAATGACGGCATTACTTGGATGCAATTAATGAGTACCTATTTATGCATGTTAATTTGATATATGCGAAAATAAAAATCCCTTCGTTTGTATATAGATGTCCTAAATTTAATTATTCAGGGCGTCTCGTAACGAACAACGAAAACTTTGGAGGAGTCTTCATTAAATTTTGAAAATAAAATATAGGTGAAATGTTGGCACTTACGGAGTTTTTTTTTCAATAGTTCTCGCTTATCTTTTGTAAAATGTTAGACTATCATCAAAATAATGTACTTATATAGAATATAAAAAATTTGATATAAGCCAAAAATTATCAATACTTTGAAAAAAAAATTTTGTATGATTTTTGTCGAACTGATACCTACGTTCCAGTATATGAGGAAAGTCAAAAATTCCGTTTATTATTTTGTGAAAAAAGATAAAATCTTTCAGTATTCTTCTTGTCTTTAATTTTTCAAGAAAGCAAAAGGATCTCTGTAAGAGAGTTATAACCAATGTTAGGTACCTACTCGACGGTATTTTTAGTTTGAATGTGACAAATCAAAGAAATTGATATTGTTCTTTCTCTAAATTAGTTATATGAACAACATACTCACATTGTTTTTTTTTTGTTATTATTAAAGTTTGAATAACAAAAAAAGTAATAATATAGAGTGAAAAGCAATAGCACAAGCTTTAAAAGTCATAATATAATAAAAAAATTACATATCATTCAACCAACAATCAAAAAAAAAAATACAAATCAACTATTTAAGTCCAATTTGACAAATACTAGTAATCTTTCAATGCACCTTTTAATATATGTTTGAATGCTATACAGTTATTGGCAAAGACGTGAAGTTGCTCGTATCTGTTTGCTAGTCTAGGAAGCCTTTGCAGTGGGGAATTAAAGAATTAGATAAAGAATTAAAGAAGCAGTATTGACTCTGAGTAGTAATAAAAAAATCTATGTATCGTTTGCTTGAAAATAATTACGAAAAATACACTTTCGTACCGCGCACGAACTGTGGTGCTGGGCCTTAAGTACTTTTACGTCAACATCATTTTTGTGAACTCGGCAGTGACATTGCATAAAAATTGTCTCTACCTCAAAATTCACCTTATTTTCTTTTCTCGGTGTCAAAGAAGGACGGGGGCCAAAGTTGATCAATCATTATTTATCGAACGTGACCGACATATTAAAAAGCAGACATTATGCTATGCTTTGTGGCTGGGTGGAATGCGGACGCAGCTAGTTATAAAGTTAAAATGAAAATATTAAACAATTTGTATTTTAAAATATTTAACCAAAGTTAAACACACCCAAGTACAGTTAACGACTACAGTTTCGAGAGGTACAGTTCTTCGTATATATTTTACATGCTATTATTTAGTTTCACTTGTATGTTTGAACCACTTCCAGACCAACAATCGCTCTTAAAATTTAGCAACGATACGTATTCCGGATGACGACACAATAATCAATCGTTAATTTCACAAAATCAGTTTAATTATTGTAGGTCGACCATAGTCAAAATACCATTTCCTAGTTTTATCCGGTATGAAGAAAGTTGGGAAAAGTTGCCTGGCAAGCCCGTATTACAAGCCTCAATATGATATTCCAAATAAATACATATTTTTAGTTTAAAAAAGGTTACTTAGTTACTAGAAAACCTTCTTTTGTGTTCATTTTTTGCATCGTAACAAAAAACATATTTTTTGCACACATTCTTTTGAATGCGGTCTAGCTATAATAACAAATATTTGAAATGAAATGAAAAATTTGAAATGTTGACGCGTTATTTTATCATTCGTGCCGTTGATATCTGTCGGTTTGTATTGTTTTAAAAGTGAAGTTTTTTTTTGAGGTTAATAACACTCGAATATTGTTCGTTTATATTAGAAGATTGTATTCTCTAGTAAATAGTATTGTATAGTAAATTTAAAAATAAAAAAATGTTTTGAATGCAATCACCGACGACAACTTATTAAGAATGTACTGAATTATAGATTTTTTGTGTCTATTCCTTCCAAAATCATATTTCCTCTAAATTTGTAGGCTGTGTTTCCTATAAAATTTCCAATTCAGTACCTCATAAATTGAATATGGGAAATGAATAAAGCTCTAAGAGCCAGAATGTTCAGTGATACATAGTAAAAAGCGAATATGTATACTATTTTTCGATTTTTATGTGCTATTTTACACACCTTATTCATCAATATTTTCAACGCTACTCAACAACTGCTCAACATTACGTACTCAACACTAATCATCAATTTTTTCCTAAGTTGGTGTTTATACTCGGAAACGCCAACACAGCGAAACAATGAACGTCGTACGCACGTACGTAGTACGTACTAATTCGATTGTCTGTCTTAAATTCCCGGAAATCAGAATATACTCAATTAATAAAATAAAAGCTTTAGCAAACAACTGGCTTACCTCCAAAGGTAGAACAGCAACTGAAAATTTACTTACTGTAATTGCGTAATAATGTCTTTAAATAAAAATATATACCTATATAAATAAATAAATTAATTAAGGAAAACAAAAAAATAATCTTAAACAAAACTTTAACCCTTTTTACATTAAACAATTATTCTACACATATTTACACTTGGACTTATGACTAACTCAACTTTCACTAACATTCCACTTGATACTCTATAGATACATAATAACTACCTTATGAAAATAAATACTACTGACGAACTCGAAAAAAAATTATAATTGTGTGCTATAACGCCACTCTGGGACAGGCGTAGCCTAGTAGAGTGGCATAATCCACAAATTAAACAAAACAAAAAAATGTGTAAATTATCTTATGTTTTATCTTATGTTCTATTGTTAAATTAGCATTAAGTATCTTATTTGTAAACAAGGATTTTTAAATAAATAAATAAAAAAAAAAAAAATAAATGGAAAGAGTTTATTTATTTACTACCTCACGGGAGTAAATCATATAAAATAAAAATAAAAACTTTAAAATAGTCATGTGGTTTGGTGCCTTATTTATAAAAAAATGACGTGGCACTTAATACTTGTGCTAATGCATTATGCATTCCCATATAATTATAAAATTAACACAGATAGGACTTCAGTGCAGTATTTAATGTATTGGCGAATCTGTATGGGGGCCACATGAGGGCAAGTACTCACTCATGGTAGAAAGTACAAAAAAAAATTCTACATGAGAGAGTACGGGCATTACCTTTGGTTTTACCCAACCGAGTTCCTCCAGGGCATGCTTGGCTACAATAGTCTAGAGACTAGAAGGAATGTGTATCTGATTACGCATTTTTATCCATTGTTGCGCGGTATGATCGATAAACCTGAAATTATGCGGAGCATTGGTTTGTATGCTCCCGATAATTACCTAAGACAGCGTCAGCATAGATTGTTTCACATTCCAATATACAGGACCAACCTGCCAATGGTTATGCCTGTTGGAAGAGCTACTGCAATGCTGAACAATATTACTCTGGATATCGATCTGTTCCATGTCTCTGAGAGGGTATTCCGAAGCAGGATTCTCTTACACCTTTGATGTGAATGATTTTATATATTATGTTTAAATTTTGCTTTTATTTATATATGCTTATATAATTCTAACTTATTATAACATTTAGGAATTAAATTTTGCTTTTGTAATGGAAATGTTTATAAAAAATAAATAAAATGAATTGATTAAAAAAATTGAAAATCTCAAAATTTTTATTCTTTTTAATTTCCAGAATTCAATTAGTAATTGTCGACGACTGCATTAATTTTTTTGGACACTGCTGCCTTTGCTTTTACACCCCACATATCATATTCTATATTTAAAAAATCCGATGATAAAGACGTTTTGGTGAAATTGTGATATTTAATCCACGCTCTGTTTTTGGTAAACGAAAATTAGGGCGACCATGACTTGAAAGCGAAGATACGTGTTACGCGCAGTTTCAACGAAGTCACCGTGACAAAACGAAATTCAACGCGACACATTATCAAGTCTTACGTAGTCGACGAATGACATTGGCGATTGAGGATAATAACGATCAGGGGATCGTATTCCAACGTTGACTCAATTTGAACTACAGTTCTTGTAAAGTAAGTCCTTATACAAGCTTCCCAAAAAGAATGATAAAGGATGCGCGGATAAGTTATTACATTTTTTAAAATTCAATTTATAAAAATACAGCTAACGAACGTTTATTTCACTGAAAGTGCACAATAGGAAAAATCCCGTCTTATAAATAACAACGGTCCTGTCTTATAATTCCTCATATTCACAGCTTCGTCTCTGTGAGACTTCTATAAATTATCTCAATTAATTATTATCCCTCTGGGACAATTAATAAGATAACATTTTTTTGACAAACTCGAAATACTCTGAATGAAAATACTGGTCTAAAAAGGAGTTTAAAATATTTTTTTAATGATGTTTTAGGCGTATTCTTGTGTAGTGATAATAATTCGTAAGATTCTGATTACGCATATAAAGGATATTGCTAAAAATTCCAATCATAAAAATGGATATCTCATTAGTGCCATCTGTGGTTATTTAAGAGGATTGAAAAAGCTTTGGATGCCGGTCGCGCCAATGATTATCACAACACATATTTGAAACAGGTTGTAAAATTTAAATATATTCAACTTCCATAAATTTGATAGACGTTGTATTTTATAATGAGTGGAAATGGCGAACGTTGCATTGTGTAAAGTGATCACTTAAGCCAGCCGTACGATAGGTCGTAAGCTCTATGAATACCTACTTTCCATTAAAATATAATTTTGTCTCTGTGAGACGTCTATAATATCATGATATGTTTGCTAAGAGAACATTATTTATCCTTGCGTTTTGTAATCATGAAGGCTAGACAAATGACAGGCTTTTCAATGGTTACGTCTTTTTGTCTGATTCTCAACATTTAAGGTTGAGTATTCTTTTACCATAACCATAAGTTCTTTTTCATTGTTTGTCGTGTTCGTAAACCAGAGCATGGCCAAATGTAAATACTATAATATATATCTCGAGGTCTTCAACGATCACGATGTATGAGATCATTGCACAAAATGCATATCCACTTATATTCAAAATTATGTATGATGTAAGTCATAATAAAGTACCTATTACGCAAAATAATTTTAAATACGTTATACATTTCATATTCAAAATAGTTAGCAAAAAAATTCTTGAACCCGTATGAAAATGAAAAATGTAATACTCAGAGACCCCTCGGGTCTCACATATCTTTTTTTTCCTAAATAATAAAAAAAGAACCAAAAAAAAATCCAATTGGTTGAGCAACTTTGTAGATTGACATTGATTTTATTTGTTTGTACCTACTTATATTCATTAATTACATGAATTATAGTTCGACCACAATCAAAAGACCATTCCCTAGCTTTGTCAGGTAAGAAAAAAGCGGGGGAAATTTGCCTGGCAGGCCCCTATTACAAGCCTCAATATGATATTCCAAATGAATGTATACTTTTTAGTTAAAAAATGTTACTAGAAAAACTTCTTTTGTCTTCATTTTTGCATCGTAACAACACACATATTTTTTGCGCACATTCTTTTGAATGCGGTCTAGCTATAGTTGTTCTGAATTTGCAAATCATTTATTAGAAAATGATCACGGTTTTGATAAAAATTTAAGACCTTCTATTTTACACATAAATAATTTTGATCTGAAATTGAATAATTAAGAATCATTAGAAATTAGTAAGGCACGTAAAAGTAAACAAAATATTATTAATAATCAATTAAATTTAAGTAGATTCCCATTTAAGTAGAACTTCAGCAATAATATTTAAAAATAATTTAGAAAAAATAATTTAAACAAAAGACATTCGTTTTGATATTTTGACATTTATAAAACACCTTGACGATGGAAAGGTTTTTCCGAAACATGTGGGTGTAACTAATGAATGTCATCACTATCGTCACTCTTGGCTCTACAACCCCTGGTGGGTCTTGGCTTCCTCAAGAGTCTTCCTCCACTCACCTCGGTTTAGTGCCAGCTCTCTCCAGTTCAGAAGCTCCAAGGCAGATATGTCTTTGAGGACGTTGTCGCTCCATCTTAATTTTGACCTTAATGAATATAAGTAGATACAAACAAACATTTTTTTAAATTTTTTCTGGTTAGCTTGTTTAATGCCATTGCTTTACCAAATTGTTTCAAGTTGGTGCATGGCAACATTGGCTAGTTGGAAGCATTTTCGAATTTCCTTGCCACAAGTAATCGTGATGAGCGTGCCCGAATAAATTGCATCGTGAATGAGTTATTACGTCGAAACGATGAAAGTCGAGATCGAAATCACGTCCACTTTAAAATAGAATAATCTATTCAGAATATTTATATAATGGATGTCTCAAAGATGAAGCTCTCTTTGAAGTTATCTCCTTTTGGCGCATTTGGGGTAAAATTTTCGTTGTAACGGAAGCATGTAGCGCGGCATGTAGCGACATCGTGTAGCGAAAATGCGAGACCACGAAATGCACTCGATTATTATTTACTATTCCAGTCATTACAATATATAATAATTTCGTTCGAAGTAAAAAAATGCAATTACACACACGGCTGGAGCGGGACTCGAACTCCGGTAGCGCAGCACACCAACGCAGCGACTAACTGGCTTAGCTATCTTCGGTTCTACTTAGACTGTCAAAAACATATTAAATATGTCCGATGTTCCGTGGGAAACTCGTTTGCACGGCACGGGTCTAAATCGTGCAATTCGAGATCATGAATATGTTTTCATAATTATCAAAGCAAACCTAAAAAAAACATACCTATATTACATACTAGCCTTACACAGTGAAAAATCACAAACATAATTTAAATAATACTTATTTTTATTTAGTTACAGATAATTCCGCTACAATACTAACTAAACGCTAAAATAATAAAAACCACTCATGCAGAAGCAGCGCAAGACAGGGGCATATGGAAATACCTTGTCGAGTCTTCGGGCCCCCGACCCTACTAGGACAAGGGAATGAAGATGATAAAAACGGCTAAAAAACGAAATTACACGGCAAAAAGCGATCAACGCCCAGCAAGTGCCATCATACAGCTAATGCTTCTGATTTTGTATATTTGCTGCGCGGCTGGTGTCAAGCGTATGAATGTTGTAACTTTGATGTATCTTGGCTTGTACGACACGATAAATCCTCACTTTTTTCCTCACCTCAAATTCATGTCAAAAGTAACTGCCTTTAATGATTTACGTTCTCAAATTTTACATAATTTATACGATTATTTTTAAATATATATTCAAAGCTTTTATAAAAAAATGTATGGCGGAACACTACCGCCACCTATGAAAATAAATAAAAACACACATTGAGGAAAATCAACAAAATATTGAAGTGGGTAGGTATTTGGGCTTTTTCGAAAATGCACATGTTTTTTGATTCGTCGCATCATGTTGAATCGTCGTGAGATGTCGATTCGAAGATATTTATCTTGTATTTTAGCTTTCACAAACCAATGGTTAGATCATTTGTACTAATTCTAAAACAAATATTAATATTTTTTTAAATAGAGATGCGAACGCGAAATACGTGTCGCATCAATATTCTTATTATTCTCAAATTAAATCAAAACCTGTGCTATGAAAATAGGACTGATTTGTTGGTGTCCTGGAATGGGGCTCGAACCACCGACCACCAGAACACTAGGCGAGCATCAAGACCACTACACCAACAAGCTACTCATTTAACTCATTTAAATTTAACTACATTCAAGTGTTATCATTATATTTATCATCTCCCTAGACATCGTATTATTGTATTAATATACATTTTTAACATATACATGCGTAAATATCAATTATCACAATCACGCCAAATCTACCGCGCGTACATGAGTACAGGCTCCTCCATTTTTTTAAGTGGGAAAGTAGCTATCATACGGCTGGCTTAAGAGATGACTTTACACAATGTAACGTTCACAATTCCACCCATGATGGACTACTACGTATATCAAATTTTTGGAAGCTGTATAGGTATGTGTTTAACTTGCACACCTTGTTACGCACGTGTGTTGTATTTTTACTACAGCCACCTGTGGTAGAAAATTTTGTCATTCCCGTAAACCAGTACAGATGTCGCCATTGATAGTGAGATATATATTATAATGATATTTTTTCAAATAATTTTCAGGCCCATTCTAGTGTAATGTTAATAATTATTACTTATTAGGAAATGAACATGAGGAGATGGTCGACATTTTTACTGATGGTATAACTGTGTATAGGACTAAATTAAAACAATTTTTAACGTCTCAACTAAATGGTAATGGAATTTTTTTTCTTTTTCTTCTTCCTGTTTTTCATTTCTGTTTTTAATTTACTCAAATCTATTATCTGTACTTTATATAATGTACTGTAATCTTTATAACTGTATATCTGTTTTATGTGATTTTGTTATTTTATATTTTTTATATTTTGTAAAAGCCCACAAGGGCGTTAAATAAATAAATTTGTAAGAATATTATATACACATATAAAGAATATAATACTAAAATTATAAACTACCAGCCGTACGATAAGGCCTATGAATACCAAAAAACCTTCCATTCCTACTTTTCTATATAAAAAATAGCTTTGCTTCTATGAGACATCTTGATTAAGTATAGTTTATTCTCCATTCGAAGTAGCAATATTTTGTAAAAGCTCATTTTAAAAAGATAAAAGACTAATACAATTGGAAGTGTTTTGAAGTGCTCACGCAACACAGAAGTACCACAACGGTTTCAGGATTCGTTTAGCGTAATGGCTGCCACCACGGCGGCGAGTACATCTCTCATATAATTCGATCGTTTTTGTCTAGGGCGGTATCACAGCCAACCCTAACACGCTTATGGAAGCAACACGGGATCTGAGCAAGAGCAGGGTTGCTCAAATTTTTATTCTGTTATTTTATTTTATTTTATTTTTTAACATACCGACGTCAACAGGTCATTGATGATCCTAATAGATGATCATTTAGTGACATGAGAGTACAAGTTTGAGTGTTTTGTGAACATTTGAATATGATGATATATAATGCACTTAGTACACTTTTTACGGTTAATTAATAATTAATAATGAAAAATAATAAATGATAAAATATATAAATATAAAAATATCGCAGATCAATAAGCATTTCAATATATTTTTTTGCATATAATTGTTTTACATAAATATACATCGCAAATCAATAAATTTTTAAAATAAATAAATCAACGAGTTTTTACATAGTACACAATTAATGATAAAAATAAATTAATTAAGAATAAGAGGTGTCGTAAAGATGAATAAATTTTAAACAGTATTCAGTATAATGTAAAGACTAGATTAACAGGTTTACGACGAATGTACAGGTTACAAGGGCAACATCGCTTGTTTATGACGAAGCATGTATTACACGCTTGATGGACCGTCAACCAAGTTTATCAATATTTCGCTTATTATCAATAAAATGCTTTAGATTAGATTTTTTTATATGTAATTGAATGTGGTGGCGTTTACTTTGTGGAAATACATTTTAAAGATTATGAATAAAAACACATTAATTTTTTTTTCACTTTTTATGTTTAAATATCACGACAAAAAACTACTGAATGTGGCGTATGCATGCAAAATCGCAACTATCCATATGGACTCCATATGAATAGTGGCGGTTTTGCATCTATACGCCACAAATAATATGAAGCCAGCTTTCTACACCGACAATAGGCATGATGACAGCTTTTGATATAACCTTCTATAATGTAGGTACACGTCTAGCATTACCGAAAATAACATTATTTCAGTAATAAACGTTTACGCAGAAACAAAGCTATATTTTTATATGGGAAAGTAGGTATGGAAGTCTTTTTGGGCGTTCACAGGGCTAACGACCTATCGTACGGCTGGCTCAAGCAATCACTTTACACAATGTAACGTTCACCATTTCTACACATGATATCTTGAAACATATATTACCTTAACATAAATAAGCTCAGAGGTAAGCATCTGAAACTGAATTGTATAAATTTTTTGACAAATCCAAAGAAGAACTTAGAAGAAGTAATGCCATTGAAGCAACCACAGTGATTACCTTACTTCAAAAAAATAATAGATCGGTTTTTGAAAACAGCTCAATAATTGTATTTATTATTAACTAGTTGTTCGTACCCGGCGTTGCACGGGTTAAGGATTAAGTTGAAAATAAATTTGTGAGGGAAACAAAGGTTTGATTCGAACGGTATAGATTTGCATCGAAAATATGTCAGGGGGAGGGGAAGGGATATGACAATAGGGGGGAATATCGCCTATGTTACTCGCCGAGTCCTAAAGAATAAGTTTCCAAATTTTGAGTCCGATCGGTCAAACGATACAGATTTGCATCGAAAATATGTCAGGGGGAGGGGAAGGGGTATGAGAATAGGGAGAAATACGCCTATGTTACTCGCCGAGTCCTAAAGAATAAGTTTCCAAATTTTGAGTCTGATCGGTCAAACGGTACAGATTTGTGTAGAGAACAGACAGACAGACAGACAGATAGACAGACAGGCAGGCAGACAGACATTGAGTTTTATAGGTATAGATATATACTTTTTTCTCTGTTTTTGTTGATCTACATTTTTAATGTTAAGTTTTGCTAGTACCATTAAGTGAAAAAAAATTGTTTCGAAATTGTGTATTCTTAACCATAGAACTGCGATGTGGGTGACCCCACAAGTATTTGTTTTAAAATTATTTTATTTAGAATTTTATGCGTCTGACTACCTTCGGTATTTTAGTTGCCGCACGTTCGTTGCCGTAACGCTTTGCGGAGTGCGCACGCTTATTAGTTTTGGAGAAAAATCTGTTTGGGTTCGTCCGTGACTCGTTTTGTAGTATGACAGAAAGGGCAGAGAGCGATGTGTCAAGTGCCCCAAAAATATATGTGCACATCATAGGTTACCTATTTTTTCACAATGTGTTATTTCTATATTATTTCCTCATTCCATTTATTCCTAAAACGTCTAAAAATTTGTGGAATTCATACCACAATGCAGAAATCTACCAATCTAGGCCACACACATACACAGTGACAAGGAAAGCCACATAAGCAAATCGGGGCACGAGCAAGACACGCGCAGATGGCAGGTCATTGCACCATCAGCATTTCGGATGATTTCTTCACTCTCATACAGAAGACTCCTTTGTTCGTTAATCATATAGGCACACGCCCTAGGCGTGCATGTCAGTCCTTCGTAGATCTCCTGCCGGTAGCTGGAGGCTATGGCCCTTAGAGTATTTATCATTGTCTTTATAATCATACTCAAATATATTTTGTACTTGTTTTATCGAGATAATAAATCATCAAATATTCTACGCCTTTGGAGCTTTTCCGTCGCACAACGGTGGTGACCCGAAAAAGCAACTGCTCCTGATCATCGCTAAACCCACATTTTTTTTTTTTTTTTTTTTTTTTAAAAAATAGAGATGTGAACACGGAAATACGTGTCACATCAATATTCTTACTATTTTCAAACTAAGCATTTGAATTAGAGATTCCGTATTAAATACGGTGGTTACCAAATCTCCCACAGAATCTTTTTAAAAGTGTTTAAATTTATAATTTTTTTTAATGTCGCCTTTTTATTTGGGGTCACCCGCAACCCATGTTGTGATTAATGTAACTAAATTAGGATGTTGTGGTTCTAGGGTTAAAAACGACATAGTAGAAAACTTGGGGTATATCAATCAACCCACAAGCTGCTCATTCACAAACAACAAAATAAAAAAATAATACAGACTTCTATTTAAATCTATCTAAAAGCACAGGAATTATTATTATCGAATATATGTATTACATAATATATTCGATCTTAGATAGTGTTTATTTATTTATTTTTTAATAGTTCCTAAATAATGAAAAACACAACACAATATAGGTAATACAATTATAATGAAATCAGTTTAAATGCTTTTCATCACTTAAATGTGAACACAACAAACATAGAGATAAAAGAAAAAGGCTAAAACATACACAAGAAAAAACTGAAAAAAGTGATTTTACAGAGCGAGCTTGAACAGAACTGAACAAAAAGCTAATTTCGCAAGTTTGGTAATAGTTCTCTCGTATTCATGGAAACTGTCATGAAATATGTCAATGAAGACGTTACGATTATTTTCTATTTTATTGTATAACCTCAATATTCTATATGATATAGAGTCAAAGTGGGCTATATTGTTAATAAAAGTTGATAAAGAAAATGTATTATATGTCCTAAGTTATGTTTTCGCCACAAAATTCTGAATCAATATTACCATGAATTATATTATATAGGTATATTAGGTCAGCAACTAGTCTTGTAACTTCCAATCTGTCTGCATGAAAATATCTTAAGCGCTCTTGATAAGATATTAAAGTGCTGTCCAGATTACACTTAAATGTAAGCATGCGAAGAATTTTAGATGGTGTTGAGATTTATCGGAGAATTTGTGGCAACCCTGGAAGGGCCCTATCCAGCATCTATCCAGACCCATCTCCGCTGTCTGCGCTCTCCTGTCTCATTAATGTCAGCCGAGTAG
Source organism: Agrypnia vestita (assembly GCA_016648135.1). Lineage (NCBI taxonomy): Eukaryota > Metazoa > Arthropoda > Insecta > Trichoptera > Phryganeidae > Agrypnia > Agrypnia vestita. Next base: position 28,499 of record JADDOH010004527.1, read on the forward strand.
ACGGCAGATAAACACGTCAGGAGGCCGCAGGGCCGCATCGGATCTGCCCGGTTTTATCGCAGCGGCTGTATCAATTTAAGAGCGTACCATCTGTATTCTTCGAGTACCTGATTATTACACTGGACATTATGTACGTCCATAATTTTTAATTCTATCAAGGCAGAAAATTAATTTATCGAAACTGATCAACATTACTTTCAATTTTCAACATTAAAATAATTTTAGCGGCGAATTTTCTTTGATTTTTAAATATTAATTATTATTTATGCAGGGTTATTTGGAAAACATTAATAAACTCGCAGGATTATATTTCTGCTTTAATTCAGTTTCAGTGCCGATAAATCGGCGTTTATTAGCTAGATAACATATTTTTATTTTATAACAGCTTACATCAAACATGATTAAAAAGAATATGATAACAGAGCTTATGAGTAAAATAGTAATAAGTACAATTTACAGTTTTATTGTGCAGGCCTTTATCGTTACCTACCTCGCTAGGTACATAAATTACCTGTTCTGAGGTAAGTAGCCATTCCATTCATTGGGACTCCATTAAAATGTCTAATTTTATGGTTGCGTTATTAAAAGAATAAGAAGAAAGAAAAGTAAAGTAGTAAAGATATAAGAAATAAAGTAAATAAGAATAAAACGATAAGTCAAAAGTATATACATATATGAACAAACAAAAGTGTAAATAAGTAAATTAATAGGTTGATAATATAAGAACAAAAGTATAGAGTAAGTACAGAGTAAGTGTCAGTAATGAGTGATCATCGATCGTCGGTCATGGGATCATCGGCTATCATCAAATCATCTGAGGCCTCTTCCAGGTGTCTTTTACCAATTTTAGAGATAATGATGTTTCTTCTTTCTTCTTTATTCAGACCTCGTTTCTCCACATTCTGTACTGCGACAGTATTGAGCATCTCTTCCAGCTGGTTTCTCCCAATATTGAATAGCCATTCAGTCAGCAATGCAATTATGAGTCAAAAATGTTCAAGGAACCTAAACTTATATTAATTGTTATATTAGGTCATGGTTGCTTGAACGAGATATGCGACATCTAAGTTTGCATATTTTTTTTGAGACGTTGGACCGACATTACAGTAACTTATATTGAATATTAAAAATTCATTTCCTTTAATACGAGTCAAATAAAATAATAAAAACATTTCAATCTCAATTGGAAAACATTCCAATTGGAATTTCTGCAGGGTTTTTATCATTTTATTTAACTTGTATTGAAACGAATGCATTTTACGTAATCGATATAAGTTACTGTAAAGATAGTTCAACGTTTAGTAAAAAAATAAGTAAGAAATATAGAAAAAAAATGCAAACTTTGATATTGAATAACGACATAACTATTGATATGTGGCTGTTTGAACATTTTCGATTCCATAATCAAGGAATATAAACCTGCCAGGTTATTAATGTTTTATAAATAACACTGTATATAATATGAGGTTTGTTCAAAACATATAGAACCCGGAGTTGGCTGAAACACATTTATTCATACACATTATACTTATTCAACCCTGGCCCCTCATAATCGACATGCCATCGTTCGCTAAAGCCGCTTTTATACGATATAATTCTATTTCTTTTTACTCCCTTTCTTTTAACTCGTAGCGTCTGTTTGTTTGCTTGTCTGACGAAAAAATTTTGGATTAATTTTTAACCTTTTCCCGAGATCCAATCGAGCTGAAACTTTGCAAGCAGACCCGTGGTACAACGTGGTAGACAAGCTATTATCTATACCTTACATCAATAGTTACGGAGATATGCGACATCAAAGTTTGCATTTTTTTCAATATTTCTGAATTATTTTTTGTAAAACGTTGGACTATCGTTACAGTAACTTATATCGATTACGAAAAATTCATTTGTTACAATGCAAGTTAAATAAAATGATAATAACCCTGAAAAAATTCCAATTGGAATTCGAAGGTTTTTATTTTTTTATTTGACTTGTATTAAAGGGAATTAATTTTTCATATTTGATATAAGTTACTGTAATGATAGTCCAACGTTTTCCAAAAAAATAAGTCAGAAATATTGAAAAAAAAATGCAAACTTTGATGTCGCATATCTCCTTAACTATTGATGTAAGGTCATAATAGCTTGAACATTTTCAATTCGTAATCAAGGCAGCAATATAGTCCTGCGAGGTTATTAATGTTTTACAAATAACCCTGTATATAAATTCTGGTCCGTGCCTGTCATCCCCTCCCCGTTCCCTCCCTGTCCACGTGGACGCACCAGGACCTCGATAGACGGGATTTGATGAAGTCCTTATGCACGCGCCTTTGTTGTCCTCCCCCAGCGGCGAGCCCCCAATAATGATAATATCCGCAAAGTATCCGATTCGATATTCAATATTTAGAGCACTGCGATACAATGTATCCTCTCTGACGTATGGGAGCTGGCAGAAAATGAACGAGCGAGTTTTTTTAAGTGCAAGAGTAAAATAGCATTTAAGATGCCTGAATAATGATAGTTTTTCTGAATTTGCAAATCATTTACTAGAAATTGATCACGGTTTTGATAAGAATTTATGACTTTCTATTTTGCACGTAAAAATTTTGGTCTGAAATTGAATAATTTATCTAACTAACTAACTTACCATCACGCCGTTTCCCCGTGGAGGAAGGCAGAGAGGATAGAGCGCATGCAAGCTCGACGGTTGTTGAGGCTTCTGACTAAATTTAGAATCATTAGAAATTATTAAGGCATATAAAAGTAAACAAAATATTATTTATAACCATAAATTTAACTACTAGTCCAATTCTAAAAAGAACTTCAGCAATAATATTTAAAAATAATTTTTCAAATAAATTTAAAAAAAACGAAAAACAAAAGACATCATTCATTTTGATATTTTGACATTTATAAAATACCCTGATAATGGAAAGGTTTTTCCGAAACACCAATAATGGTACCTGGAATCCATTGTGTACTACTAGTTTTTTTTAGCTTTCATTATGTATTTATTTATTTAAATTATTTATTATGATGTATTCAAAACGCCGTTAACTTTATTTGCTCCCAACAACATTTTCCCCAAAGACTTTCTGTTAAAAAACATACGCAATATTAACTAATCTCAAACATTCATCAGTTATTGGTATTTTACATATTGTCTTAGTTTTATCCTTTATCCTTAAGAGTATCTACAAATCAATATATATTATAGATGTCTCGTAGAGACTCAGCTGTGTAGGTATGGAAGGTAGTCTTTGGATGTTTAAATAGGACTTACGACCTACCATAGTGCTGGCTTAAGTGATTACTTTACATAATTTACACAGAATCGTACAAAAATATATATATATAACGCAATAAGAGTCCCCCACATCAACTACTGCAGCAGTATACTATTTCTGGCTAATGAAGAAGAATTGAAAAAATTAACAATACTCCAAAATAAAGCATTAAGAATTATACTAAAAAGAAATCGATACACAAGAATTAAAGTGATGTTAGAAAGCTTACAGATAATGACATTTAGATAGGTAATTAAATTTAATGTACTTCTATTTATATATAAAATTATTAATGGATACAACAATACCTTTGAATTATTAAGAAAAATAAAAAAAACCAACATGAAAATGACCACAGTAAAGAAGAAAAGGTGAAATAAGATTACCATTCCGAAAGAAAAAAAGACCGCAAACTTCTATATCTTGTTAGTTAAACGTCACGAATGACATGCTCTGCTTTTATAGGTAAATAAATATCTTTCTCGATCTTTTGTGATTTTACGAGAGACTTTTGGAGCGTTCCAGATGGTTCCATTGCGTTGTTGTCAGTATAACCGAGTGATAAATTTCGAGAGGATTGGACAGCGCGCAACTTCTTTTGGTTTGTATCATCTCGTGACACAAATAATGACGATCCTTCCGGGGAGAAAAATCCAGTAATGGTGTTGTCGAAAAATTACAACAAACTTAAAAATATTGTAAGCAGCTGCAACATTTGGTCAAGTTCAACAAGTTATCTTGAGAACTGCTGGTTCGCGTTATGGATTTCATTTCGCGGCGCCGTCTAATGTCGGTGAGGTTTCCGTATTTTTTGCAGGTTTCCGTCTACGCGGACATTACCGAGAGAAAGAGACAAACGCTACTGCACCCTTTGCCACCACCCTCGAGCACCCAATAACCCCGTGACGGTTTTATGCCTTGTCACCGCTCTGAGGGTGGGCAATTCTAAGCCTTACACACATACCTGCACGATACAATAAAAAAACTAGTTTTACTTGAATATACAAAATATTTACATCCCTCTGAGCAACAAGAGTTAATCTCTTTTTGGAGAGGTACAACGATAAAATTAATAAAAAAGATGTATTTTTAGATGCAATTTTCATATGATAGCATTTTTTTATGTGTAACATCTTTTTTCTCGCTTTTATGTAATTTGTGGTAGTAATTTCGTAAAAATCAAAATCATCGTTTGTAAACAAATCAATGTCAAGCAAGTGTCAACACAGCGAAGATGCATACTTCCAACAGCCAAAGCTTCTGATTTTGTATATATGTTGCGAGGCTGGTGTCAAGCGTGTGGATGTTGTAACTTTGATATATTTTGGCTTATATCTTCGAAACTATCCAATAAATACTTAATTTTTTTTACGTTAAAAAATAACTAAAAAAATAACTACTCACCCTTAAAAAGATTTACATTCTCAAATTTTATGTAATTTATGTGATTATTTTCAAATATTTATTCAAAGTTTTCGTACAATATTTACGGCGGCACACTACTGCCATCTATGAAAATAAATAAAACAATTGACCAAACACATTTCTAAACAAAATACGTATGTAGATATACGGTACCTACCTAGTGCGGCAAAATTCAGTAATAAATAAATGCACATACATTTTCTTTACTTGTATTTACTGATTAATAAATATACAGGTATTAGCTTTTTTAAACTTTGATGTTAATTTCATTCACTGCTCAACTGACATTTTTAATTGTGAAATGTTAAATGTTACGCATTATATGCGGCTACTGTAAGGCTCGCTCGTTTTTTTTTGTAATAATATTTATTGTAATTATTTCTGTTGCATTTATAGGCTTTGTAATTCACAATTCGTGTTGACTGGTCGGCCGGTCGGTAGGTCGGCTGGTCGGTCGCGGTTGGCAGCCGTGCCGATCACCGCACGTCGCTTGTCACCCAGCCGTTTGATTTTCCATTAAGCTAATTTAATGAATGATTCTGTCATCGTAGGACGCCGTTACGGTAATTAGTATTCGCCGTAAATTTCACTTTTAAAATAACCTCTTTCGGCTGTTTCTAAACTTTTGCGACACTAATAAGAAACTCATTTAAATGTAGAGAATGTAGTACTTAAAAACATAAAATACTACCAATTGCAAAGGGTTACTAGTGACGCAACTTGCCGAAAATTTCAATATTGTTTTTTCAATCATGACAAGGAGATCTCGAAACCAGCCTTCGTTAAAAAACTATGTATTTAGCATTCATTCTGTTACGTGATCGAAAATTAAAATTAATTCGCGATTTATTATTTAATGATTAATTAATTATTCACGTGTTAAACTAAACGCTATTCTTTAAATCGCACTATTTCGTAAAATATCACTCGTATATGAACATTTTATTATCGCTGGGTAACACATTATATATCGCTCGTAGAACATCAATTCTCGCACGCAGTGTTCATGGCATTTATTTATTTCGCCACTTAGGTAAGTACTCGATTATTTCGCTCGATATCTATCACACATTAATTCGCGACTGGGCACACCTGGCCGTAGCCCGCGATTCACTTCGCACTGAACGAGCTGTCAAAACAAGACTCAACTAAAATATTGTCGCTACACGGCTTCGCTTTTGTGGCATACATGTTGACTTTCCGAACATTCCTGACATTTGTAGTTTGTTCCCGTCGCTTCCTGACTCTTCTAGACGTTTCTCGAATGTTGTGACTATTTCGTGAGTGCGGTAGTGTATTCCAGAATGTAGTGGAAGGTCCTAGAGGTTTCCATGTTATTTTCGTCATTGAAATATTACTAGCGATTCTGTACGTAATCTCTTTTGCCATTTTGTTACAATACATAGATTACATAGAGAAAAATGGTGAAATATAAAATTATATATTTTTACGGGAGCACTTTATAAGTTTTTAATTTTTACAATTAATAAAAGCATAAATTATTAAGACAATTGTATAATATTTCCCCTTCGTTTTACGTTTTTTGATTATATTTTTAAAATTTCAATCAACAAAAGTGTAACAGAAACACCATTTAAAAAATGAAAACCCATTTTATCGAAATTTATAAATAATATATTTTTATTATTAAAAAAAAAAGTTAATTTCTGTAGGGACACTACAGCAATTAAAATGTACTTCGTTGGTTAATTTCTCACGTGCAAAATATTTTTTTAATGATGTGCATTGATTGGCCAATTACCTCTAAGCTGAGCGGCTCATAAAATGTTGCCGTTCACTGTACAAAGTTAATTGCCAGTCATTTTGACAAAATAAATTATTTTTCTGTACTCATTGGTATTTTTATTTTGGTAATTATTTTTTTACGTATTTGGGACTGCTTTTCAAATTTTTAGGGGTTCGGCGCCAAATAAGTTCCATTTTTTATTTTATTATTTTTAAGCTGAAAACCACCAGAAAATCAATCAGAAAAATAAACTAATTTTATCTACAAATTTCATGGCGTGGGTTATAATTGTTGGTACTTATCACCACCATGAGTTTGGTACTGCTTTTCAAATTTTTCTTTGGTCGCTCAATTTATAATTCCATTGCGTGTTTTACTGATCCTCATTTCGAACGATAAAAGAATCAGTCTATTAAATTCATCGGCAAAGGTGGAGTTTAAGATCGTGGTATTTTATTTCCGATTTGCCGATGGATCCAGCCAGGATCCTGGAAGAGATTTGAGAGTCGTGTAGACATTGATCAGTCTCTTTTCCCCGGGGCTGGAACGATATAAAATTATATATAAAAGTGCACGTGTTTGAATGCAACAACATACGCAAGCTGATTTTTCTATATATTATACATATATCTTTGCACGTTTTTTACTAGATTTCGTTGGAACGTATCTACTGTGTAAAAAAAGTGTTGGATATACAAGCATCGATAAGCGCTTTTAGATATAGTTTCCGGAATAAGTTAGTAATACAACCGAAACACAGATTTCATAAAAAAAAATTCCCTTGGCGTAATAAAGGGTCCTGATTACTTAAACGATGTCAAATTTTGGCGCAAGCAAGTTTAAAAGCAGTTATTTTAATTTTAAAACGAAATATTTTTGACACAAGAAACCATAGAAAATTATCCTTCCTTATCGTATCCGGTGGGGAAAAGGCCAATTTTGTGTTAAAAACGGAGATATTGGGAAAAATAATCTCCAAAAATGTCCTTAGGTTTTCACGGCCGTTCAGAATCTTCTGTGTGTAGTTTTCTGGGATATTCTGCCGTGTATATGTGACCTCTCTGGCCAAAGTTTCGGATCCCATTGCAGGGTCCATCATCAGGGTTGATGTGGGATCAACGTTGCCAGAGAGGTTACATATACACGGCAGAATATCCCAGAAAACTTTAAACAGAATAATCTCCAAATTCAAATTCACAATGATTCATTATATTGCATGGCAAGCCGCCGCGCCGGCGTAATGCAGGATCGTATAGTTGACATGTTTGATAATGAATGGGCCCACTTATGATAAACGTGATATGTCAATTTCTATGAATAAAATAGCAAAAACATATATTTTATATGGGCATCTGAAGTGTCAATAATGTATCATTTTTATACTTAAAATAACTGCTTTTAAACTGGCTTGCGCCAAAATTTGACATCATTTATGTAATCAGCACCCTTTATTAGGTACACCAGGAAAAAAAAAGAAATTTGTGTTTCGTTTGTATTACTAACTATAGCCTAGTTACCTTGGTCTTAAATCATACGGAAAATGGGTTTAATATATTTAAATCGTAGATAATTTTGCAAATTTAATAAAATGAAATATTCTCAACAAAGTTTGGAAATTGTCGTGAGACCCTAATTGCGCGATTAAGCGAAGCCAAAATGCTCCTATTAGCTGATTGCTTGTCGTCGCGTGCCGTGCGGCCGGTCGATATTCCGGGACATCACGTTAATAGGAATCATACTCGTAACTTTGTACATACATGGCTACACATCGCCACACATCTCAACGTAGGTTAAAGTAAAAACATATGTTAATCTAGATGTGATTTTTTTTAAACCACGTTTATATTTAAATGTACTAAAATGTAAAAAATATTTTTTTACTTCCTTTTAACTCGTGGCGTCTGCTTGCTTGTTTCCTTGACGAAAAAACTTTGGATCGATTTTTAGCCCTTTTTCCATGATCCAATCGAGCTAAAACTTTGCAAGCAGACTTGTGGCGACGATCAAAAAGATCTATAAAATTTTCGTTAAAAAAAAATTTGGATTTTTCAAAATTTTAATTTTATGAAAATATTTCAACGCGTCTGATAGACACTAAACCTGATTATAGTTAAATTTTGGATTTTTGGAAATTTTTTATTACTCCCTTTCGTAGCGTCGCCCGACCGAAGCCCCAACGCGTAGGTTAAGCGCCAAATCAGTTTCCACTAGTAAATGAGAAAGGGAGTATAATAAAAACTTGGTTTTTATGGGTTACTTTTTTAACAACTAACTAAGTAACTAACTAACTAACTAACCATCACACCGTTCCCCCGCAGGGGTAAGCAGCGAGGATTGAACGCCACACTCTTCTATCCTGGTACACCACTTTTTCTTCGGCCACATTCATGCATCTTCTCATACAAGTTATACGGTTGTTGCGGCTTTTAACATGGCCATCCTCAAATACTTGTAGTACTTGATCGTGCCAGGTCTTTCGCGGACGCCCTCTATTCCTGTTGCCTTCAACACTCGCCTCATATATTTTCTTAACTATTCTTTCCTCGTTCATACGTTCCACATGACCAAACCGTCTCAGCATTCCTTTCTTTATTCTATCTACCACACTACAGCCAGCATTGCATTCACTTCTAATTTAATAGGGTAATTTCACAATTTACAGATATCTATGAAAATATATGTATGAAATAGATTAAAAAAATAAATTATATTTTGTAACACAGTATAGATAGTGTGGGATAATGTTTTTATTCATAATTTTTGTAATAAAAATCTTAAAAAATACGATTCCATTAAAACGCGATATGAATGGTCGTAACGTTGTTTAGCAAGAATTATAGGTAAACTATATGTGATCTATGGTGTTTGTCACTATAATTTGTTTATTTTCTATGGTCACAGTTCGCCTTCGCTTTGTTTTTATTGGTATTTGCATGTTTTTATATAGATTTTGCCGTGTATGTGACCTATTTTAATAAAATAACTATCTAAGAATACGTTTAAAATAACAGAGGACGGATTATCACAAGGAATATCCGATAACTTACCGAAAATTGATGCTTTAGTATTGGATTCATTTTTCAGTTTTCAGGAATGAATTTCTACGTTTGGGTTCCATACAATATCTACAAAACTTTTTCCCTGACGCTGATTATGGACGCACTATGCAAAAAAGCCGACTTGTTTTGTTGAAAAACGAATTAACGTCTAAATACGCTAATGTGCTATTATGTGTTAAACGTCAGATGACATAAAAATTTAAAAAAATGTCAAATTATGCCTAACGTCACTTGCGAAAATAAGCGTTTTGGCGGGAGTTTAAAATCATGATTTTCAAAATCGTTTATTAATGTTGCTAAATATACCTACATATATAAAAAAAATCATTTTCATAAACGTATTTTCTAAACCAAAGTTAAGATTTTTCTATTTAAAAAAAAAAAGTGAAATTATCCTACTTGTCATGCTAAGTTCATTCGTTACAATACAAGTTAAATAAAATGATAAAAACCCTGCAGAAGTTCCAATCGGAATTGAAAGATTTTTATTATTTTATTTGACTTGTACTAAAGGGAGTGAATTTATCGTATTCGATATAAGTTACTGTAATGATGGTCCAACGTTTTGTAAAAAATAAGTCAGAAATATTGGAAAAAAATTGCAAATTTTGATGTCGCATATCTTCATAAGTATTGCTATTAGGTCATGGTTGCTTGTACATTTTCGATTCATAATCAAGGCAGAAATATAGTCCTGCGAGGTTATTTATGTTTTCCAAATAACCCTGTATACGTTCGTGCAGACCGATCAGTCGCTAAAATAGTGTCCTTAAAAAATAAAGTCGTTTCTTACACCTTGTAAATTTGTTTTACAATCTCGACACGGCGCTACCCTCCATCCCTTCCAGGACCGGCGGTAATACACTCCGCCGTACGGGGGCGGCCACCCTTTCCTCCCTCCCCTCCCCACCCCCGCGCGCGTCACATTCCGGGGATGAAATGGCGATTTAAGGGTGCATAAAATGTTATATCGCCGTCAATTTGCTCATTTTTACCACACGCACTATATAACGCTCGGCTAAAGTTATCGGACCGCCGCTTCCGTTTTATTTTTTGCATCTCAATTATAATAATTTCGTTGTCGGTCAGTGTGTCCGTCCGTCCGTCGGAACTTCTTTTATAAAAAACTTTTTTTCTTTACTTTCTTCTTCTTCTTTCTTTTTTTTAGGAACCGACATGTAAAAGTACCGTCATATTTGATGGGTTATATACAGCTAGTAAATTTACTAGTTTTATTATCCGGCTTCGCAGTGATTCGGATTATCTTGTATGTATCGTATCTTGTATGTATTATCATATATGAAAGAAAATATCACAAATTTAGTTTAATTACATTTAGTATTTATTGCTCCTCGTTGTATATGAGTTCGAGTTTCCTTGTTGTATACGAGAAAAAAGCAACAAATAGACTAACTAACTAACTGACCATCACGCTGTTTCCCCTGGGTAGGCAGAGAGGATTGAAAGCCACACTCTTCTATCCTGGCACACCACTTTTGCTTCGGCCACATTTATACATCTTCTCATACAAGTTCTACGGTTGTTGCGGCTTTTAACGGAGCCACCCTCAAACACTTGTTGTATCTGATTTCTGTTGCCTTCAACACTCGCCTCATATACTTTCTTAAGCATTCTTTCCTCGTTCATACGCTCCACATGACCAAACCATCTCAGCACTCCTTTCTTTATTCTATCTACCACACTACAGCCAGCATTGCATTCACGTCTAATTAGTTCATTCCTTACTCTATCGACCAAAGATTTTCCACACAAGCGTCTTAGTGAAATAGAAATTCACAATAAATCTTAAACCTTGCTTTATATACCCCATTATTTGTTTTTTAGCTTATTATTTGCGCCATTTTGTAGCGGACATTAACATAGAGAATCATAAATTTTTATGATTTTTATACCTCATCATTAATTATTTGAAAAATCTGGTGGCATCAGTGAGAGACATTATTTTTTCGTGTAACATGAACAATTATCTTCTTCTTCTTCTTCTTCGTGGAACTGTCCCAACACACTGCCTTGGTAGGCTACTGGGGTCGGCACTTCTCGTTCTCAGGCTGTACTATCTTCGGTTTTTGGTATCGCTTTCATCTAGGCCGTTTTTCTGCAGGAATTTGGATCATTGAATCATCCAGGGGTTCTTTGGTCTTCCCCTGGATGACTGTCGATGAAGCTCCGCAGACATTGCCTGCTTCACCATGAGGTCTGGTGGTCTTCGTCTTACTGGATGACTGGATGAAGGATTGCTTGCTTTACCGTACGGTCTGGTTATCTTCGTTTTATGTGGTCGTACCATTTCAGCTGTCGTTTTTCCAGCTTACTGTTTATGTCCGTGACACCCAGGCTACCACAAATACGTGAATTTTCAATCCAATCTGTTATGATGAAGTACACGAAGAATGATGTATTTTGATAGTTATTAGGTTTATTAAATCAGGCTGGATCTAGGCTAGTTTAGGTGTTGTAGGATAATAAAGTGGTAATATAATTATGTTACATTTTTTATAATTACTGAAAAATAATATACTATTGTATTTTGCTATTACTTTGTGGTTATTCATTATGAATATAATTAAATAAGTTTACTTAGTTTATCACTACTTTATTTTTGGTAAAAACCAACCGGTATTAAGTATACCCTGATGAAGGAACGTTGTTTCCGAAACCGGTTGGTTTTTACCACAAGTGGTGATAAAATAGGTTAATTTGTTTAATTATATTCAATGAAAAATAAATTTATTTATCGATAATTCGATAAAATTTTTTTTGATGCGAACAGATTATCCGCAGGTTGTTAATCACCCTCATAGGATATTACCCCCTCATGTCAGCAAACAACATGTTACAGAATGGATTTTTTGTGATTGAGAATTTAGAAATATTGTAAATAAATTATATTTTCTCACTCTCTCTCTCCCTCGTAGATTCCTGATAGTTCTGTAGGCTAGTTAGTGCATGCTTGTCCTTGACAAGATTAACACGCATGTGCTAAATAATACTATAGTTGTGGTGTATAGTGTTGTGGACATAGTAGTGTAGTGTTAGTCCTGAGGAAGAGACGGATACGTCTCAAAACCGGTAGATCTTAAATCTGGTAGTGATTTTTACTAAGTTAACTAATTTTAATAAATTTTGGTGATTACGCATTGACACAGAAGATTTGAAGTCTAAGGAAATTCTTACATAATGAAACGTTTCTTCGAAAATTTCTTAAAGCAGTGAATTATCCGATAATATGTACGATAGGTATATATGCGGATTCTATACATACATAGTGATAGAATGCGTATAGTGTCAATAGGTTTAGTGCATATTGCTTATTTTATTAGTGTGTATCGTACTGAGTTTTCATTTATCAGCCGATTATTGCTAACAATATTTACAGGTCCCACGGTGATCACAATAAACGGAATCCACTGTATATCATTAGGTCACTCATTTTTATCACTCAGCCACATATACCGCGCCATAGTAATTAGTCAGCCGGCAATTGTCATCGATCTTTTCCCGAAGCGATTAACTTCCAACGAATTATCGAGTTCCAAGGGGCCTCGCACGTTCCGAAAAAAGTACATCCCTATCGACTGCGCCCCCCGCCGCCGCGTTTATTGCGCGTTCATAAATGTATTCGTCCGTTTCCATCCCTCCCCGTATTGGCCCGATTCACTGAACGCGCCCGGATAAAGAGCCCGTCCATTCAACCCGCCGCCCCCGCGCGTAATGGCAATAATGGTTGAATTCACTCGGTGCGAACGCGCATTTATAACCGTACGTGTTATTGCGGACGCCTTCGGAAATTCGATAGCCAGCCGACATGTTTATGAAGAATATTATTTCACTCGGCGGCGGCCGGTGGATGGGTGTCGGAGTGAGATAGCGTTGTGCGGCGTCAGTGTATTCCTCGATTGAATTATTTATTTATTTATTTGTTTGTGCATGCATTACAGTAAACACAATCACATTGCCCCAGGAATAGTTGAGTGAGTTTCAACAAGAAAAAATACGTACAAGGGTCGTCCAGAAAAAAGATTACTTTTTTTCAATCAAAAACGAGTATATTTTCATAAAATGTACGTAGATTGTTACAAAGGTAAATAGTTATTTTTCTTCTAATTCAAAAATATCAAAATAATTTTGTGGTGACATTATTAGTAACAGATTCTATTTAATATTTAAAGAATTAACTTTGTAGTTATACATTATAACAGAGTGTTAGTTAACTTAGTAAAAAGCACTACCAGATTTAAGGTCTACCGGTTTCGAGACGTACCCGTCTCTTCGTCAGGACCAACACTACACTACTACGTTCACAAAACTAAACACCACAATCATAGTATTGTTAAAATTTCACCAATATTTATCACATGCGTGTACATCATGTCAGAGACAAGCATGCACTAACTTGCCTACAGAACAATCAGGAATCTACGAGGTGAGGGGGGCGGGGTCTAAATTGTGAAAGCCAAATCTTTTGTGAAAGTTAAATTGAAAAATAAACTTAAGTTTTCACCACTTTTGTATTGAAAATATCAACACGTTATTATTATTAGTTATTTTTCTAATTAAGATAAATTATAAATGTCCCACAGAGGTGAAGCTATTTATGAGCAAACATAAAGCACGTATGAATGTCTTTTATAGAATTTACGAACTCTCTTGGCTGACTTAAGTGATCACTTTATATAATGCAACGTTCACCGATTACGCCCATGAACAATTACACACGTCCATCAAATTTTGAAAGTTATATATGTTATTCGTGCTTATTTTAAATATTAGGAATAACTATCACCATCTACGCTTTGAATATTTGTCATTACCATGAAATAGTACCTATATATATTATGTCGACGCTGGTAAATTAGATTTCTATATTTTATCTTTTGACCAGAGTATAAATAAATATTCTTTTAACTGTGTAATTTATGATTCATTCATCCGAATTTTTAACATATTGTAACGTGATGATAGAATTCAGAGAAATTACGCACGATCGGAATCCTTCGTAAAAGAAGAATTCAAACTCAATACTAAGATGATTTAAAGATTAAGTTAGAATAAGCCAGCACACTAATAATGTCGGTTACTTTTCTCCCATCACAAGGTTGTCACACATATAATATGTATTGTGCTGACCCTAACATTGATGCTGATATTCTTGCAGACACCTTATCTTCGTTCAAAAACTCACTCGTACACAACATCCATTTTCTAAACGATGACCTGAACCTATAGATCCGTTAAATCAATTATTTATTAAATACTAATCGCACTACATTCAAACACTAAATATACTAACTAACTTACTATCACGCCGTTTCGTCGTGGGGGTAGGCAGAGAGGATAGAGCGCCATACTCTTCTGTCCTGACATACAACTTTCGCTTCGTCTACATTCATGCATCTTCGCATGCAAGCTCGACGGTTGTTCAGGCTGCTAACAGGACCATCTTCCAGTATCTGGTTAATCTGGTCATGCCACGTCTTCCGTGGTCGCCCTCTCTTTCTGGCGCCGTCAACACTTGCATCATATATCTTTCTTACCATTCTTTCCTCATTCATTCGCTTAACATGCCCAAACCACCTGAGCGGCCCTGTTTCTATGTATTATGCTACGATCAGCTTTACATTCATTTCTAATATCTTTACTCTATCATACACGAATTTACCACACATATGTCTAAGGGACCTCATCTCCACTAATACACATAAATGTACATGTAAAGTATACTTAAATGCAAATACACATGTTGCTAGAGCGTTCCGAAGACACTTGTAATTGGGATAATGGGCATAGTCTTCACTATAATGTTTTATTATTAGAGTATCATGTACCTATTATCCTGTTAGTGCCTCTAATAAATAATTTAAAAAAAAACACTTTTAAGGCGTAATTTAACCTTTAAATCATCTAAGTATTGACTCTGAATTCAGGCCAGAGTCTGGAATGTTCTGAGGGCGACTAACACCGATAAAAAGCAACGTACATTAAAGCGATATATTCAAATCTCCGAAATAACTGTTTTCGCCCTTACAACACAACGGCAGTTGCACCCTTGGAGTGTTTAAGGGCTTTGCGGGATTCCATCCCCATCGGACCGGTTCCGCGCAAAGCCTGCAGCTCTGGCAAATATCCGCCGAGAAATAAAAGGGATTTTGGAGATTTCTCACCCTTGTCCCGGGGAACCCTCCAGCCCCTAAATCGCACCAGTCCCTAGAGCGGATATTTTTTATTGAAGGAGACAAGTGACAAAAATAATTTATAAAAAGTAAGAAAATATTAGATAATTTAAACAAAGATTTTGGACTTTGCTTCCGTACAAGATTTTTGGTGATAAATCACATGTAAAAAGATACGTGTAATATTATGGGTTCTGGACGATTAGCTGACTGCCAAACTGCCTAACAGACGATTGTCCGACAAGCCAACTTTCTTAACAAAAATATTTAAAAATAATTTTATTTGTATATTCTGGGAACAAAATTCCTGGATTTTGTCCACAATGGGCTAAATAGGCTTAGATAAATTATAGAAGCCTCAGTGAGACGAAGTTCTATATATTGTAAACGTGTAAGGAAGTCTTTATAGGGTGGCCCAAGGCTTATGGGCATATTACACTAGATTACATTCTACATTAGTAATGCTCGATGAAAGCATTAATTTGCAATGCTGGCTGTAGTGTGATAGATAGAATAAAGAAAGGAGTGTTGAGATGGTTTGGTCATGTGGAACGTATGAACGAGGAAAGGATGGTTAAGAAAATATATGAGGCGAATGTTGAAGGCAACAGGAATAGAGGGCGTCCGCGAAAGACCTGGCACGATCAGGTACTACAAGTATTTGAGGATGGCCCTGTTAAAAGCCGCAACAACCGTAGAACGTGTATGAGAAGATGTATGAATGTGGCTGAAGCAAAAGTAGTGTGCCAGGATAGAAGAGTGTGGCGTTCAATCCTCTCTGCCTACCCCTGCAGAGAAACGGCGTGATGGTTAGTTAGTTAGTTAGTTAATTTTGCTACCTTTTCTTTTATATAGGCATATTACACTCAATTATTAATATAGCATATATGTAGGTATATTAAGCTGTTTATTATCTGGCTCGTTACTAAGTATACCGGGGGTAACTTCTTTTCTTATATAAAATTAAGTATTGGTTGATATAATAATTTGACGTTTAAAACTAATAAAAGTTTAACTAAAATATAAATAAGTGCAATGAAAATTATCACAAAAAAGTAAAACAGCAAATATAAAGAAATACCCCTTTTGGAATTTTCGTAACATAATAATTTTGTTGTCTGTCCGTACATCCGTTTGTCTGTCTATGTGTCCGTCCGTAACTTTTGTAATGTCCGTAATTTCGTTCGAATTCACGGCTAAAAAGAAATTAAACGGCCAGAGATGGTACTTGAACCCCGGGCCAGCAAATTAATATAAATATATACTAGGGCTTAGCAAAGACGCGAACCAATGTTTCGTCATTTTTGACGGGTTACAGCAAATAAAATCCGAGATGACGTGCGATTTCTAACGCTGTTTACTGTGGCAGGTTTTACTATAGATATCTGAAAAAAACATATCACCTTTACCTGAAAACAATTATTACTGAAAGCTATCCATATTTTTTTCACCTCCTGAAAATAATTTAACTTCGCCGAAAATAAATTATCCAAAATATAATTAATTACGTAAATGACGTTTGATTTCTCAATAATGAAATTTTTTATCAAAATTTCCAGAAAAATGTCGAGATATTTATTTTTAATACAATTGTCATATGAGAGTTATAATTTGCTCGCCAGATGGTGTGGGTACGCATATTTATACATTTTTTATTAATTAAAAATATATTTTCCAACATATATAGAGTAATTAATTAAATATTGCGTATTATTTTATTTTTAAACGCAAATTGTATTTTATTATTTATATATTCTCTTATGTATATTGTGTTACGAGACTGTAGAAACAGAAATAATTGCACACAGTCGAGGATTTCCCAGCTGGACATTTGATGGTGAATTGGAAAATACTGGTAGTGTGTGTAATACACGGGAACGTATCGGAAACTTCTGGAAAATCGAGAGTATAAAAATGCGGCGAGTTCAGTTTTATTGTGACAGGAAAATCCACAAAAAACAAGTGACCAGCGGTAACTCAGATATCTCTAGCATAGTGGCCAGCGAAATACATTGCGAAGTTGCCTACCGACTGAATATCCTTCAATAGTGAATAAGTGCGACCACAGACCTGCGAATATTCTGGGAGTTGCCATTAAACACGTACAATATAATTTCGCTCATAAACGGATCCTGTGTCGTAAATAATATATCCAAATTAGTAATGTAAATAAATTAGATTTCGTTGTAGTAATGGAGCATTCTGAGAGAAAGAAATATATATATTTTTTTAATTAAGTGGGAAATGGGGTTGGAGATCTCATTGATCGGACAGGGACATTTAAGTTTTTTTTTGTGAAAGTATTGAAGGGATGTGATGATGAGTATGATATGAACTTTCCTATCGTATTCATCATACGAATCACTTACTATGCCTAATGTACTTTGTGAACTAAATTTATATAACTAATAATATAAACAAGTTGTAACAGGGCTTGCCTACAATACTGTCACGTGTCGATTTATTAATTATTAATTAATTATCTATTCAATGTACAAAGCCACTTAAAACGAATTAAACATAACGCTATTATTTTAATTACACTATTTCGCAATTTATCATATCATATAAATAAACGTTGTAATATCGCTGGGTAACACTTATTTCACATTCACTAGAACATTCCATCCAAATGTTGCACGTAGTATTTATCGCATTTATTTATTTCGCCAATAAGGTACTTCGCTCGATTATGTCGCTTCGCAATTCACGACCGGCCACCCTGGGCGTCGTCTCGCGGCCGACTTCGCACTGAATTGAACTCGTATTTATACCCTAATGCTGATTACTTATATTTTAGTACTATCTATATTATTCTAGTGTTTAGGAGAAGCTGCTCGTCGCTTCTCGGCTGTTCCAGGTGTTTCCCAATGTTGTAGATCACCCTAGATTGTTAGGGGCCATTCTTCGATAGTGTTGTGACGTATTACAAGTAGTTCGGGCAGTGCGCAATTCCTTTTGCTTGCCATTCCGTGACAATACTTTATATTTAGATTTCCGTCCAAATTATGAGTCGAAAATATCTTAATATCAATAATAATGTTGCTATATTAAAGTTTGCGTGTATATTATAAATGTATATGGCGATGTGAAGGGATGGCGATTTCCAGTCCCTTGAGAACACCAAATAAGAAAAAGAAAAAATTGAGATAATTTGTCGTCTTCATGAGGTGGAAATGGGGCCTGCATCCTCGAATGAGGATCTCTGGCTGAATGCACCGCTGAGTGGTTGACACGCCGCCTGCCGGTGTACGGATGCAAGGGACGTGGTTGCTGCCTTTGTGCGCTATCAAAACTCCGGGCGGGCGCAGCGTCATAGACTGAAACTCCTTTTCTCAAAATTTACTTAATAATTATTACTTACGTCTGTCAAAAAATAACTAACATAGACAAAAAAAAATATTTTCAATTTTTACAAGGTTTTTATCATTTTATTCGACTTGTATTAAAGCGAATGAATTTTTCATAATCGATAAGTAACTGTAATGATTGCAAAAAATAATTCAGAAATATGTATTGAAAAAATATGCAAATTTTGATATTTCATATCTCTATAACTATCAGTGGCGTGCAGTGCATACAAGCAAAACAGCTGTGCATTAGTAAAGATTCTGAGAAACAAATATTAATTAAATAATTCTTATCTTAAGAAAAAGTTGATTTAAAATTCTAGCCGTAATTCGTCTTACGGCTAGAAGTTTTATTTCTGACGTTTCCATTTAACGTGACGTATCTGTTTTTTTTCGATTTAAAATTCTAGCCGTAAGCTTGCGGCTAGAAATTTTATTTCCGACTTTTCTGTGCTTAACTTCATGTCAATTCTTCATTTATTTCGCCAACCAATTTGTTCCACAGATATAGACAAGTCGAGAAAAAACCGTGTATTTTTAATGCTGCGAGTTTTGTGCAATAGCGTCCTTCTTCGAAAGGTCCTATATAAAGGTAAATTTTATGTCTTTTCTATGGTAAATGTAAATACGAATACGACAAACAACATGTGTTATCTGTCATATCATAATGATATCATAAAATGTTTGATTTATTTTTGTGAAAAGAAACGTATATCTGAAATTAGTATTGTTACCGATTTAATTATATATAAATCGTCTTCGAAATATATTGAAATTTTTCGCCGTATTAGCTATACCTATATAAAATATTTATTTATTTAGGAAATATTGTTTACAATACTTCTTTTATAGTGCAGTTATTTTTGTGGACTGAAGCTACTCAAAATAGTTCATTATATATAGTTATTTTTTTTTTAAATGTATATATAGGTATATGCGTATATATATATTTTTAATATAGGTATATAGTCGGTCACAGCATAACCTAAGTTTATACCCACTGCACGCCACTGATAACTATTGACGTTAGGCCGTGATTGCTTGGACATTTTCGACTCATTATCAAGGCAGAAATCTACCTGTAAAATTTTTGCTACTGGATATGAGACTCCCTGTATTCTATGAGAGACATCTATTATACGAGTATTTCTTAATTAATGTAATTTTTATTTAAACTTTGTACTAAACAACAAAACAATCAGGTATAATTAATAACTGATGATTATACGTGATAATGCTGATGATATCGACATTATCGCAAGATCTGAATCACTCTTCGAGAGGCATTTTCGGCGTTGGAATCTTCATCCAGAAGGGTAGGACTTCAAATCAATGAAGCAAAATCAAAGTATAGGTATCCCAGTTTCAATGATAGCCGGAATCAGCCAGTCCTCAATAAACCATCAGTAACTACACATCTGAAACAGTGGAACAATTCACATACCTTGGTTCCATCGTTACTAACGATAATGACACTAGTGTAGAGATTGGGAAAAGAATCTTTGCAGCAAATCGGAGTTACTTCGGTCTCATTGGACCATTGAGGTCACTCCTACTGTCCAGAAAAGCCACGCTCTACAAGACATTAATATAATACCAGTCTTAACATACGCCTCGGAAACATTAACTAAGAACAAAGAAAACAGACTAGACACATTTGAAAGAAAAATCTTACGCCGAATATATGGACCTATTAATGACGGTCAAACATAGCGTAAAAGTTACAACACCGAGCTCTATGACCTTTACCAGTACGTCAGCGTAGTCAAGTTCATCAAGATTAACAGACTGGGCTGGCTGGGACATCTTCACCGTATGGGTGATCTGGAGCTCCTAAAAAGGGTGTCGTTTAATGATCCAATGGGTAGAAGAAGTGTCGGAAGACCAAAACTGCGGTGGTTAGATGGCGTCGTTGCGGGCCCTGGGGCAGCAAAACTGGAAAATGGCAGCCAGCGACACAGCAGCATGGAGGAGTTTCTTGGTTACCTGATAATGCTCCTCTCAAAATTCCAATAGTGAAAATATTGTGTGTGTGTGTGTGGAACAAAGTTTAAATAAAAATTATATTTAAAAGTAAAATATTGCAAAATAAAAAATAAAAATGACTACCAAATCTTATATTAAATACAAATAATAAAGGTTTAAAATGAAATAATTAAGAATTTTTTTACATTATGGAAGCGGTGAATAATAAAGCACCAACATATAATCAGATCAATTTTCCATACAACCCTTTGTTTAATTTAACTTTCACAAAATATTTGGTAACACCCACTTTAGACCCCCCCTCTCACTCTCTCTCCTTCGTAGATTCCTGATCGTTCTGTAGGCAAGTCGAAGTGAACATAGTAATGTAGTGTTAGTCCTGACGAAGAGACGGGTACGTCTCGAAACCGGTAGACCTAAAATCTGGTAGTGGTTTATATTAATTTAACTAACACTCTGACTATCAAATCTTTCAGTAATTCTTTTACCAACAATCACTCTGAAGTTTGGTAGATAAACCCATTCCGGATGATAATAAAATAATCATTAGTTGTACGAAATCGGTGTAAATATTTTTATTTATGTATTTATTATTATTTAAGAGTTTTTTTAAATAAATTATTTAAATAATGTATTTATTTCGTGTGATCATTGATGGATTACATTTCTTAATTTTAATACACGTATTAGTTTAAAATTTTGTAAAATAAGGCTTCGAGTCGTTCGGCCCACAACCGCCACTCCCGACGACAAAACAGGCCGCGAGGGACGAAGGGATGGAAAGAAACACAGAAGGGTAGGAATGCGACGTGGAAGTGGAGGAGCCTAAACTACCGCGGTTCACCGAGTGAATGGAGGCGACTGCGTGCAGCCTGTGGGCTGCGGGAGAGCCTTCCGCAGAGGGTAGTCTGCAACCTTTGAATAAACCCTCTCCACCCTAAACAACCCGCTCAAAAAACATGGCATTTATCTACCACCTGAACTCGTCGTCAACAGTACAAACCATAACGTATTTAAATAAAATAATACAAAATAAAAGAAATTAGATAAATCAAAAATAATGGACAGAAAAATTACTCATACATAGGGCCTAAAATATTTAACATATTTAAAACAGACTTCCCGGAAATCAGAATATACTCAATTAATAAAATAAAAGCTTTAGCAAACAACTGGCTTACCTCCAAAGGTAGAACAGCAACTGTAAATTTACTTACTGGAATTGCATAATAATGTCTACAAATGAAAATATATACCTATATAAATAAATAAATGAATTAAGGAAAATAAAAAATAATCTTAAACAAAACTTTAACCCTTTTTACATTAAACAATTATTCTACACACATTTACACTTGGACTTATGACTCACTCAACTTTCACTAACATTGCACTTGATACTTTGTAGATACATAATTACTACCTTATGAAAATAAATATTACTGACGAATTCAAAAAAATATTAATTGTGTTCTATAACGCCACTCTGGGACAGGCGTAGCCCAGCAGAGTGGCATAATCCACAAATTTAACAAAAAAAAGTGTAATTTATCTTATATTTTATTGTTAAATTAGTATTAAGTACCTTTATTTGTAAACAAGGATTTTTTGAAAAAATAAAAAAAGAATAGCGAGAATCGTAAGTTGCATCTGCCTATTTCTTATATTTTGAGTAAATATGGAAAATACGTATTAAGTTTATTAAATGCTGGCGGTCCGTTCCCGGCGTTGCCCGGTTTACAGATTTAATTAAAAAGAAGTTTGAGGTAGATGGTGCCTTTTTTCGTAAAGCCTCTAAAAAATAACAATGTTTCCATTTAATCCAGACAGCAGTTGGGTGAGATATCCGGGAGGGTGGTGGGGAATGGCTATATTTTTATTAGGGTTGTAAAATGCAACCCTTGGATGCTTACGATTATTAATGTGTAAGATTTATTTTTGAAACACAAATTGACGATAGATTACCCAATAATAAAGATTCTATTAGACATAAATAAAAATTTAAAATATAAATTAACCATCATTCACCTACATGTTTCCATTTCCCAAAAGCCAGTCAACTTAAATTAATAAAGATTTCTAATAACAAAAAAAAGTGAAACCAATTATTGCAATAAAGAAAATAGTTTGATTTCCGTGTCAAGAAAAACACGGAGAAAAAAAACATTTAGGGCGCTAAGGTACAGTGATAGTAACGGTATCTTCTAAGTGAGTAAATAACAAACCTGATTTTGTAATATGTTTAATGGACAGTACTGTACAGTCATATTAATCATTGCAGATGCTTTTTGCGGGTCATTTCTTCCGGCAGACTTAATCGCAAAATTTCCGAACGAATCCGGATCGTGTTGGACGTCGCATCAATATGTGTGTACTAGATAGAGCCTCCAAATATTCATGATTCGAACTATTCAAATATCGAATAGTTAATGATAATATATCCGAATATTCGAATATATTCGTAATATTTTTAAGAAAGGAATAATATACTTTGGATGATAAATACAGATAAACACATTCTATATATGTAAAATAAAATCACAATAATTGTAGAGAATTTAATTATTTAAATATTTAAAAATATATGTTATAAAAAACAACAAATAATATATTGAAAAATAATGTTGAATTGATACGTTTATCTCACACCCCACGTGCAAGTTTTTTTTTCCCATTATTTTGTATATAACTTCTTGTTTGTCGGCTTAAGTATTTATGAAAACTAAATACAAGTTGACTAAACAATGTAATAAAACTTGTTGTCATAAAGCCATAAAGATAAGCAGAAGATGTCCGACAAAGGCGTTTACATCTTTGATGTCCGAATTCGTATACCTGAGTGAATGAATGTATGCTTGCATACTGACTTCCAGGGTCCGTAAACCTTTGTTTCGTTTAGTAAAATATTAAAAATCTTATAACATAAATAAGAGCGGATACTTTACGAATACTTTTTAAAGTATTCGAATAACGAATACTTAAAAACAGGCGAATATATTCGAGTTTCGACTATTCGAATATTCGGATTGGAGGCTCTAGTGCTTACACGCACTACTAAATCGTGTACAGTGTGCGATGTTCAATACTACTTCGAGGTTTAGGAATGTACTTGCGTATTCGTACGTATACGTACTACTCAAATTCGTACGAAAACGCATCCAGTGTGCGGCCGGCGTTAGCCGCGCATTCAGGATTATTTATTTCCTCCAAGTTATTGCGGCCAGGCGCACCTACCCTAGATGACGTCACTCACCCAGTGTGGCCGCGTCGTGGTCGAGTGCCTCGCGCGAGGATCACAATGCTCGCCCGGCTGGGGGAGGCTTTACAAATCTGCGTCTGCGATTCTAACCTCGAGGGTTGGGCGGAGAGCGCTCGACAATGCGCCCATTCACTCCGCTATTCCAGCGCCACGCTTCGCTTTGCAGCCGAGGCTTGTCTGCCGAGGTGGAACCCGACAGCAGCGACAACTATATTTTTTTTTTTTGTTTAATTCGCGACGATTTGAAACAATGGCGCACAGATGTCAGCTCTTTCCTGCTGAGACTGCCAAATTAGTGCAGTAATTTATTTAAAAAATTAACATTTTTTTAACAATTCGCTTCAAGTTTGTACGACCTACCAGATATGGTGCCCATACCGAGCATAGCCAACACAATACAAGAACATCTCAAAAGTGTCAATTGATTCCTATCTTTCAACGATTAATACACGAGAATTAAACATTAAAAGTGAAAGTTAATTTTTTGGTAGCTTGTTTGAAAAATAATTTCAAGCTTATTAATTTAAAAATAGTTGTGAAAGGTCAAAATAAATTCTCTTTTAAAAGTATAATGTCTTGTTAAAAAGTCGCGCCTTATCACAAATATACGTATTTACTTAAAGAGGCTGTGTTTTGAACGAAATTAGTATAGAAACTGTATAATGAAAAGTATCTGCTGTATAAATGTGTCTTAAATATTATAAATAAGGAGTATAATATATACTCACGATTAACACGATAATGACATAAATTTATAGAGGTGGCGTTGAGTAGAGATTATATTGCATATAATGGCTACGGCGGTTGGCGAAAGAGTGTTTGTACTTGATGGCGCCAGGGCCTAGTTAGCCGCATCGGGCCTCCGATTGGTGGATTCCGGCCCGATGCGTGCGGCTAGTTACGCGAAGTCTAAGAAGCCTTTGCAGAGAATAATTGAAAAGGTAGTTAGTGACGTCACGTTCCTCACAAAATGCTCAGATTTTATTTTATTTGTATAATCATCGATCGATTAAACACGACTATTGAATATAATGAGCCACTTAGCAGGCTCTTAATTAACTGTTACCCCCGATGAAGGGATGGCGGGCCTGGCGGGCAGGCAGTGGCTCGAGGGTAGTTTTATCGCAATGAATAAGTCATGTGTTTTGCCTCGGGGTGCAAACGCCGTGAAATTCGGCGGAGGGGATGGCTGCTTCCGTCACAGCCGAACACCCTCGCGGGGAAATATTCATTAACTCTGATTCGCATCCGGAGTCCTCCCCCTGCCTGAGGGATGAAACGGATCTCTGCCGGGTTTAGAATATTTTTTACAATTTTTGATTTGCCTGTGAATGGAAAAGGTTGGAAATAGATTTGAAATGTAGCTTGTTGGTCTTGTGGTTAGGACACTCGCTTCGTGATCCAAAGGTCGGGGGTTCGAACCTCACTCCAGACTAGCAAGTTAGTCCTATTTTCATAGCACAAGCGTTTAGCTTAGTTTGAAAATAGTAAGAATATTGATGTGACACGTATTCCGTGTTCGCATCTCTATTTTATATTTTAAATTTTTTTATATTTAGTGTAACTGGCGGCCCTCGTAGCCCTGTGGATATGACACTGGCTTCTCACACCGAGGGTTCTTACGGGTTCGATTCCCGGCGAGGTCACAATTAATCTATGTGATTTTGCTCAAACGTGGCTGTTTTGTGATGTGTTTTATACGCTTCTGTGATTGGACCTCTTGGTCTCTTAAAGATTAAAAAAAAAAAAAAAAAAAAATTTTTTATCTGTTTTTTTATAGATATAATGTTTTGTTTAACAAATATAAACGCTATTTTATTTTTTATATACATTGTCGTCTTAGGCCAGTCAAAAGAATCCTTATTTTACAGGAACGAGTACAATATATGCGTCAAAA
Organism: Agrypnia vestita; assembly: GCA_016648135.1. NCBI lineage: Eukaryota > Metazoa > Arthropoda > Insecta > Trichoptera > Phryganeidae > Agrypnia > Agrypnia vestita. The sequence continues at coordinate 54,679 of JADDOH010004527.1, forward strand.
TATGTGGTGAATTTTCAAAATTTTTTAGTGTGGATTATAAAAGCAAAGACAGCAATATCAAAAAAAAATTATTGCAGTCATCGAGGATTATTGATTTATTATGTACTGAATTCGAGATTTTATGGGGAACATAGGCTATAAGTTTATAGGAAACATAATTTTGGAAGGGATACGTAAAAGAAATTGAGAATTCAGGACATTTTATTATTAATTTATTTATTTAATACACGGTACAACGTACCATTAAAAAAACAATGTATATAAAGATGTATAGATTGATAAGTAATAATAAAAAAAGGAGATAAGGTATGATTCTATCAAAAACAATTAATAAAGTGATACATAAAGAAAAAAAAACATTAAGTGAATAAAATAAAGTATAACAAAATTACATCAAATGAAATAATAGTTATCAAATCAAATACGAAAGTCAACAATCAATAAAACTACAACAAATTAAAATAATTATGTCTGAAATTCAAGAAGCAACAAAATTACAACAAAATGAAATAATTATAAACAAATCAAATCTGAAACTCAAGAAGCAATAAAAAAAACAGAAAAATAAAATGAAATGTAAAATTCAAAAATCTAAAAACAAGAGATAGACATGACATCAATAACTAATTATAAACGACCAAATTCGTCCAGAAGAGCTTTCTTGTAGGCGGCTAGTGTTTCCGAAAAAACATCCGATAGGTAGCCATACTCGTTTCCTAACCTATGGAGCCTTCTAATAGGTGAGCTATAAAGATAATTTACACTAACATTGTCACAATGAAACGATATACTTTGTCTAGTGCTCCTGGAAGGGATGTAATAAAAAATTAGCTGCGTTAGTTCTGAACTGTTGTAATAATTATTTACGATTTTATACAGTAATATGAGGTCAGCAATTTTCCTTCTATCGGATAACCTATTTAGTTTAATTAGAGACAATAGAAAATTATAATTTATGTCCATTATTGGTATGTGTAATTTAAAATTAACAACTCTCAAAAAGTTATGCTGCACTCGCTCAATATTATTGGAGTGAACAGTATAATGTGGAGACCATACAGGAGAATTAGATTCTAATTGAGTTTGCACTAGAGACGTATATATAATAATTTAATGGAATTTAAAGTGTTAAAGTATTTTGTAAGCCTCAAAATAAATCCTAGCATCTTCAACGCATTATTAGTGATGTTGTCAATAAGTGGAATAAATGTTAGTTTCTCATCAAATATCACACCTAGATCACTTACAATTTTGACTCTTTTAAATTATTAATCGTCAGTCAGTGCATTCAGAACTTTTTTTTGATATTGCTGCCTTTGTGTTTATACCCCACAATTGTAATATCTTCTAAATTACTTACTTGCGCAGTCAATTTTGTTTTATTTTGAAATAAGGGCTCTCAACTATACTGTGGATTACTTACTCTCAGAAGAATCGATTATGGTTACCGTATTGTTTAATGATGCCGAACGATTTCGCGAGTGTTTTGGTATTATCTTGTGTATTCTAGATTATTCTATTTCTTTCTAATACCTACATCGTGTTACCTATTTGGAGTCATATTATGTGCTTCAATCCTGCGTCTTAAGGTAGTGACAACATGCTCATTATTGGCACGCGAGCACGCGCAGTATTGAGCTTCTTGAGCTATTGCTACTTACTAGCATGCGTGTACGCACATTGCTAGTAATGAGCATGCTCATTTGATATGCGGGTAGAAGGAGCATGTTTTGAGCATGTGTGCACAGGGTTGCTTATACGAGCATGCTAATGTCATTCGTATTCAACATTCGCGGCTAGTATCGATTTGCATTTGCGATCTTCTTAGTCCACGACAAATGAAAGAAATATGGCGCGTTGGTTAGATGACAAAATATTACTTTTCCTTATTTATTATAGGAATCATGAATGTCTGTGGAATACTCGGTCACCGCTATATAAAAATAATATATCAAGAAATAATGCTTACAAAACTTTATTAAAAGACATGAATGATTCAAATCTTACAATAAAAATTATAAAAACTAAAATCAAAAATGTGCGTATGGAAACTAGGAAACTGTTTTGATTTATTGGTTCACTTGAATTTCCTATTTCAGTTTGCAAAATTTCCATTTTCAACAAGAGCGTCTCTATTCTATGATAAGAGCATGCCAGTAATAAGCACGTGTGTTTGATTATTAGCTTTGAGCATTCTCTATTATGCAGGTGTCCCGTCATGCTGAAATCGGTTGATAGGCCAAGTCATAATAGTTATCAGAAAAATATTTTTAAAAAAAGGTGTGTGTTTTAAAAATTGTAAGCATTTAAAAAAAATCAAAAATATCTTCACCCTGTGACAATCTTTTCACTCCTGTTGCTACAAATCTTTATTTTTATTCATTTTTTTATTATTATGTAATCTTGAATAATGCTTCTGTAAACTTTTGTCCAAAATTCAAAGCCAATTAATTGCTGCAGCTCGGAAGAAAATGTCACTTTTTGACCAAACCAAGTATTCAAAATCAATACTTTTCCCAGTTTTAACTGATTGTTTTTTTAATTTTTTTAATTATTTTTCTGATAACTATTATGACTATTGTGACCCGATTTCGGCTTGACGTCGAGATACGGGACACCCTGTATGTTATACATATTATATGTACTTGAATCTTTTAACTGTTTATCTGTCTTATGTTGTTAATTTTATTGTATATTTTGTATAAAAGCCCACAAATAATAAAAAAATAAAAGCGTTTTGAAATCAACAAAAAACGTAAAAATTTCTTACAAATTTAAAACATTATAAATGTATTAGTATTACACATTTTTTAATTATCTTAGTACAGATTCAAGATATTGAAGTAAACTTTATACAAAAAAAAAACATATGCGTGCATATAAAAATTCATTCAAAGTTTTTCTCGCCTAGGACACTAAAAAGATTTTTTCGCTGCGGCATGTCGATTAATTCTTTTATTTTCTTAATTATTGTAAATAATGTATAGTTTATTACTTTTATATAAGAACAAAGGTTCTATCTAAGTTATTTCCCTAAAAAAATGCAGCCTAGAATAAATATTCTGATATAAATTAATAACAAAAACCCACATTTTCGTAAACGAGAGCCGAATGTCCAGTCTTAAATATTGACGTTTCGTATTTTTGTAGGTTTAAATATTTAGAAGGCATTTTTTTCAGTTCCATGTTTTTTGATTGCATGCTTTACGTACTTTTTTGCCGGTTATATCAGTTTATTCTGAATAAATCCGCAGTATTAATCTCAAAAACACATTTTTATACACAGTTTTTTATATTTTTAAGCCATCAAAGTGTCATTTCACACATCAATCAGATCCGGCGAATAGCGGCGGGCGGGCGGCTCGGAAAACGCGAAAAAATTCGCTCTATTATTGTAGCGAATTAGTTTTCGCCGTTCGGGTTTCCTCTCGGAGCGAAAAAAGCGACCCCCGCTGACACTTGACATCTTTAACGAATTTGACGGGCGAGACAGGCGACCTGACCCGGCCCCCACCCCGCCATTGTGACGTCACGCTCTTTCCGCGTCGGCCACTCGAGAGGTATTTGATCCCGGGCGGGAGATTCATCTCATCGTCATCGTTTATGTCTGATTTTTATTACGTTTTTGTGCAGCGAGAACGAACCGCTTTCGTTTTATCTCTAGTTGTGCGTTATTTGATTATTTTGAACTAGCTGTGCCTGCGCGGCTTCGCACGCGTAGATTTTTAGTACACTGTTTGGATCGTCATAGAGCTTTCGCGAACCTTCTAGAACATTCTCCTTCCAGAACTTTCAAGAAATTCGAATGTACAGGAACCTTCTAGACACACCGACACATTCCGACACACAGTTTAGAACCTTATAGAACATTCGGGGATTTTCTAGAACCTTCTCCTTCCAGAACTTTCTAGAGCAGGTTTTTCCGGAACCTTCTAGACTCACCGACATGGTCGGCGCGCCTATTTTGAAACAATCTGAAGCATTTACGGCCTTCCCATAACAAAAGAATGTGCTAGAGAGCACATTTTCGTCACCCACACTCAGCCACCCCCACCAAACTGGCACATTTTCGATGGGACACCATGGGCTATCTACCACCATAACCACCAAGGGGTGGTAGTGTCTGGTTGTGAAGGAAACTTGGCGGATAGGAAAACACGGGTTTCTTTATATATATATTGATTTAAGCAACTCGCGCTTTTAGGCCTTGGGTCGGCAGACCGCGGATTTTTGCAAACGCGTTCAGATATCTTTGTTTAGAAATTTTATTTATTTATTAATTAACGCCCTGTAGGGCTTTTACAATAGGTAGTTAAGTGTACATAATCAGAATATATAGATAGTTTAAAGAGAAAAAAACAATAACATGTAAGCATAATAATGACATAAAGAGAAAAGAAAATACTTATAAAAATATAGACACAAATATATGAAGATAAATATAATATAAAGTTAATATTTATTCTAACACAGACAAAATTTTTGCATAATCCTATTTTGAATATTTTTCCACTTAACGTTCCATATTCTCCAGATGACCCATAATAATTAACACCTCGAACCCCCCCCCCCCTCCCCTCACCAACCCTCTCAACCACCCCTTCACCGTAACACATTTGCTTGGTTTAACTTTTGAAAAATTTTTAGTACACAATAATCCTGAAGAAGGGAACATTGTTCCCGAAACATGTAGATTGATTCATCTAATAAAGTGGTGAGAACAAAGTGATTAGTGTTTTATTTTTATTTAAAAAGCAAGTATGTATGTAAAAAGTAGAAGCATAAGAAAAAACATAATATAATAGAAATTTAAAAACAAAAAAGTATTAATGTAGAGTGAAAAGATATAGCACAAGCATTGAAAGTAATATCATAATAAAAAATATACATACAAATACAAATCAATTATTTAATTCAATTCGATAAATACTAGTAATCTTTCAATACACCTTTTAATATATGTTTGAATTATATACAGTTATTGGCAAAGACGTCCAGTTGCTCGTATCTGTTTGCTAGTCTAGGAAGCCTTTGCAGTGGGGAATTAAAGATATAGTTAGTGGCTGCAGTTTCCACGGCAAAACCTGCATGACTTCTAGTTATGCGAGACGGAACACGCAAGCAGATACGTTCTAGTAGTTGAGGACAGTCGTTTATTGGTTTGTGTAAAAAGAGAAAGTCCGTAAAACTTATAGTAGATAATACAACTAAATATATGTACAAGGATGATTATAATAAATTATTCAAAGTATGCAAAATATTAGGTACCAATTGACCAAAAAGTAAAATATAATATAATACTAGAAGAAATGATAAATAATATTAATATACACACTGACACCATAACTATGCAACCAGATCGACAGGACGAACAATGAGAATACCAATCACTAACAACGTGTATGGTGAAAGAAAAATAGATTATATTGTGCCAAGAATCTTTAATAGATTAGATAAAAAATTCTTTGAGATGATGCAAGACGAAAAAACTCCATTGGCTTCAAAAAAGTACAAGCTAAAAGAATATATATTAAAGCTATGTACCTAATCTTACATTAATTTATAATTACATCTCTTGTAAAAATCATGCAATACTCGATAATGACGTACACCATAATCTTCATTATAAAGTAAAAATTTTGTCAAATATTGAAGGCAACCGTGCCGTAAAACTGCTATGCAGTCTGGCATATGTATAATGTAATAAGTATCAAAAAATAAATAAATATGAAAAAAAAATAATATTCTTAACCATCATTTCCTCGCTCAAACGTTCTACATGACCAAACCATCTCAGCACTCCTTTCTTTATTCTGTCTACCACACTGCAGCCAGCATTAAATTCACTTCTAATTTATTCATTCCTAACTGTATCGACCAAAGATTTTCCACTCAAGCGCATTTCCACCGCGCTCAGTCTACTTTTATTCCCTTTTTGCCAGTTCCAAAATATTAAGGTGGTATACGCAGTTTCCCTCCTTCTACTGATGTCTTCTCTACTGTAAAGTACTTTGCATTAAGGGGGGGTAAGGTTAATTCGTACAAAAAGGCATGTTTTTGTGAATTTTTTGTGACGACACAGTTAAAATCTCTTTATTTAAACCAATGGTACATTAAAGTATGACATTTGAAGAATATTGTGTAAAAATTTCAAGACGAAATATTAAAAAATACGGCAATGGCAGCAATTATTCGGACGTGTTTCGGAAAAAAGGAGAATTGCGGTGTCCATCATAAAACTTGGTGCTAGATCATCTGAAATCAAAAAATCAAAGTTCATTAGTTAGATAATAGATTTTCCCAGGTAACACTGGGAGGGTTTTTTGAATTTTCAATTTTTCAATTTTTTGGAACACTTTGAAGGAAAAAACGCGATTTTTTGCGAAAAATATCGACTAATTTGTTATTAAAAAATAAAAATTAATAACAAATTTGAAAAAAATTCGACATCGTTACCTCGTAAATGTGTATGTACAGAAATAGTATTCAAAATTTCAAAAGGATCGGTGCAGTAGTTTTTAAGTTATGATGGACACCGACTTTGAAAACGTGAGATATGGGGAACACGCTTTAACGTTTTGCACACTGTAAAATTCAAAATAAAACTCAACACTTATTTTATACTTACACATAATCGTCGATGCCATGTTCACACGGCAAAGAGCTTTCATCATAAGCATCTGTTTGTCCTTGTCTACGCAAAACTCTTCCAATACAAATAGCACGTCCGGTAGTCCTCAGGTGAGCGCGTCTCTTAGCTGCCCGAGCAGGTATAGAAAATCAGTCTGAGTATCGCTCAAATGTTCATAATTTCGTCAATTTTGCTCCGATTGACTTGAAATTTTGACACAATATTCTTGCGATGTTATACATTCTTTTAAAAAATTTAAAATAAAATGCAAAAAAAAAAGTCAAAAACCTTACCCCCCCCTTAAGGTATGCGGCAGTCAGTAAGTAAGGGTTGATTGTCACTCTCTGCCTATCCCCGGGGAAATGTCGGCACCCTTGCCCGCGCCGTGAAACCACATGTTACGCGGCCGACCAGGGGTGGCAAACGCACCGTAACGAAAATAATGCAACCGAAGCGCTATTCACCCCGTTGGGGGCGGCGTGGCGGTACGGGGGAGGGGGATGAAAACCTTTTTGGAAAATTAAATGGTTCGTCCCGTCAGCTATTACGAGCTGATGCTGCGTGCCGCTATTGCTGTGGCGAATTCTGCTCACTGTCCGGGAGTGGAATCGATACCTGTCATGGTGACAAGTATCTGGTGTAAGGTATAATTTCTGTACAACGGTACAAGGGATAAATAAGTCGTGGCTTTGGGAGATAAATGAAAACACTGAAAATTAATGAATTTATTTATTTATTAAAGAATCTTAACAGTTTTTTAAACATATCATGTAAAAGCATATTGTTCATTTTATAGACCAATTAAAAAGACAAAATCGGCATCGCCGATTACTTACTGCTAGGCCCTGCGGGCGGCTATTGTGGCCGCTTCGCGGACAATTGTGTTTGCTGTGCAGCAATCACAATTATTTACCTATGCCTACGTCAGCCGCTTCGCGGTCAATTGTATCTGGTAAATTTCCACTTTTAATTACGAGTAGTTTAGATATAATTAAGACAAAGTATTTATTCGGTATTTCTAACCGATTAATAAGTCAGAGCGGAATAAACCATAGTTCGATAGGTAGGTACCTACTCTCTTCTCTTCTCGCAGTGTTGATTACTTTTATACAACATTATAAAAAATTAATCTTTGTTTAATTTTTACATAAACAAATTTGAATGTTCAAAACCAAAAATGTAATTAAAATTTCAACAAAAAAAATATTCTCGACCGTAAAAAAAAATTCGATCCTGCCAGGATTCGAACCTGGCATCTTCTTATCCACAGTCAGACGTGTTATTCATTGCGCCACAGGACCCGATAAACAACGCGGCAAAATTATTGTATACAAATAGAAATCATCATCCAAATGCAGAAACGTACGACATTGGTTGGAGTAATTATAATATAGATTCACAGATGTTAAGAATAAAGTTAGATAAGGTATTTTTAAGATAATTATTTTGAATTAATTAATGAATAGTAGTAAGCAAAAAACAATGTTAAGAATGTATAATGGGTAAGTAATTGAATGTGAGAAAAGAAAAAGTATATCAAGAAATGAGCTGAATAATGGGAGAAAAAGAATGGGATGAGTCAGGATAGGGGTGGAGGAAGAGAAGATTAGGTATAGCGAGTGAATGGTCATAGTCGATTTAGTACATGCAATCTAAAGCATTTTTTAAAATTCAGTAAGACCTATGTTGAAGAGGTCAGTATCAATACAATTATTATTGAAAGCTTTGCATGCGCGATATAAAAATGTATATTGTGTATGGGATGCTGTATCTGCAGGGAACATGAAAAGAGATTAAGTCCAGTTGATTGGGACAGTCGAGATATCCTCTCAGTAGTTTAAATAATAGTGTTTAGATCAGCACGTGCTCTTCGCTGTTCCAGAGTTTTTAAGTTGTGGAAATGTAGTGCTTTGTGATAAGAGTCAAAAGATAAGCTAAATCTAGTGTTGAGGTGCGGAGAAACTTCTTTTGTATGTGTTCAAGTCTCGCAATGTATGTAATTTTTTGTGGGTTCCACACTTGAGATGCATATTAAGTATAACGATTTATTAATTTAAAACCAAATAAATTAATCAATTAGAAAGACACACAGAAAAATAAAATCCGCAAAAAAATATTTGGCTGCTACCGGGATTCGAACCACGAATCTCCTCCTATCCGGGGCAGGCGAGTTATCCATCCAATTACGCTATTGCGGCCTCTTAGATTTCTGTGAATATAACGAACATATTTGCAAGTCTCATTTATTAATTGATTAACATATATTATACATTTTTAGAGCAATCTACTTTTTCTGCTACTGTAGGCGCAAATTACTTTGTGTAACTGACGCCAGGGGACACTAGAATTAACCGTTTTAATTCATTTTAGCCACGGATAGGAGGAGGTCCGTGGTTCGAATCTCGGTCACAGCCAAATATTTTTTCGTGGATTTGATTTTTCTGTATGTCTTTCTAATTGATTACCTAATTAATTTGTTTTTAAATTTCACAGAATTTTGTTCTGAAAAAATTGTTTCTTCACAATAAGAATGTGATATATGATTTATTAATTAGTTATTTATTATTTTAATAAATCGATAAAGTCACTTAAAACAAAATGAATGAAACACCAGTCTTGAATTCACACTATTTCGTAATTCATCACTCGACTATGAGTTCTCTATTATCGCTGGGTAATACTTTTTTTAAAACAATTTTAATAAGTTTTCTAATTTTAACACATGTATAAGTATATGTCGATGCGTTCATCTGGTGCTTGAGCTCAACGAACCTTAAGGCTAGCGAAATTCTAACCGTCTACATCTATAGTAACACGTGGGAAGTTACTTAATATCAAACGAATTAAAAAATTCCGAGAACTGTTATACGAAGCGATGAATGACAACAGGGTGGGGGATGGGGGAGGGGGGATGGTCTAGCGTAGTGTAACCTGACTGTCTGAATGGGGGGTGAAAATAACAGAAATTTAATTTAGTCTGACTTAATGAAAAATAAAATAAAAATAAGGGAATCAAATTACGCGACTTCACTTCAAAATGAAATCAAATTTTCGCTGTCTCTTATTTTTATATTCTTTTGAATGGTTCGTCTATCTTTTTGAACCTTGAAGATAACTTCAAGGTTGGAATACAAATATTGATTTTGTCGTTCTTTGTCTCTATGTATATATTTTACCTGGTAGACTCCTGCTTTGATTATGAATCAAAAATGTTCCAACAACTATGACCTAATTAATATTGCTTTTTTTTCAGTTAAAAAACAAGTTTTTACAATACTCCCTTTCTCATTTTCGGGTTTCGTGTCTACCATCTGCCTCGGAATCTCCATACAACTTACTGATTTGTATGAAAAAACTATTAAAAATTTGAAAAATCCAAAATTATACTATAATTATTATTTTTTTAACGAAAATTTTACAGATCTTCTTGATCGTCGCCACGAGTCTACTTGCAAAGTTTCAGCTCGATTGGATCACGGGAAAAAGGTTAAAAATTGATCCAAAGTTTTTTCGTCAAGCAAGCAATCAAGCAGACGCCACGAGTTAATATAAATGGAGTAATGATAAAAATCTTCGAATTCCATTGGAAAATATTCCAATCGGAATTTCTGCGGGATTTTTATTATTTTATATTATTTTATTTAACTTGTATTAAAACAAACAAATTTTTCATAGTCGATTTAGGTTACTGTAATGATAGTTCAACATTTTTCAAAAAATAAATCTGAAATATTGAAAAAAAAAAATGCCAACTTTGATATTGTTAAACTTCATAAATCTTCTCACAACGAAACTAACGCTACCAGATGGTCCTGTTTAACATAAACATATTACGATTTCGCTATAATTTTATTTGTTGTGAATGTTAAATAAATAATAAATAATAAGTGGCATTTTGTGAAAAGATGAAGAATATTTAGTATAATTTTGGATTAGAGATCATAGATCATTTTGGTTAACAGGAATGGTAATTTGATTTATATTATAATTTGTGTTAGAACTTAAATTTATGCTTAAATTGTATGTAACTTGTACTTTTGTAAGCAAAATTATTAGTCTGAATGTTTAATGAACTCCGGTTCCTCGACAGTGAAATGAAACTATCAGTTTAGCAATCGACTGTCGCTGGTTGCTTGCTGCTATGCCCTGCGGGCGGCTATACTGGTCACTGCGCGGCCGCAAATTTTTTCTGAGCAGCATTAGTGTCTGCGATTAGCTATCGCCCATTTCCTGCTGCTTTTCATACCATTTAGTTATTTTTTTAACTGATAATGGCAAAACCACGCACTGCTTACTGCGTTTTTGAAGCAATTGTAATATAGATGATACATTGCCACATATGCGTTCGAGTTTGACACATTTCCCACCGTAGGCACATTCTAACCTAAAAATTAAATGCCAAATCATGGTTGTTTTAACATTTTCAACTCATAATCAAGGCGGGAATTTACCTGTATGGTATTATGGACTTGCTCTGTTACAGCCTGTATATTAATTTCGCGATTATATATGTATATGTACGGATGTTTCGCATACACGTGGGTTTACTTCTGTATATAAAATACACGAATACAAAAAAGTCGAGAGCTTAAAGAAAAGTTTAGTCAAAGCTCATTAGCTTCATTCAAAAACCTTTTTGCTACAGAAATGCCTTCGCAGAAATTTTCTTTCCTATATTTTTCTTCAAAGTATATTTGAGTCATTACGCCGACGGAACATAAAGGATGCTTTTGGATCTTATTTCGTAACATTTCTCTTCTCGTTGAACCAAAATACCATACCACTCCGCGATGATAAGCTATTTATAAAATATATAAAATATTTTAAGTATTTTAAAATTATTTAAGAACACAACACTGGATTTTATCCCCAGGGGGACATCATGATATATTATAATATGACTCATAGAGACGAAATTATTTTTATATGGTCTTTTAATCTTTTTGGATGTTCATAGGGCTTGCGACCTGTCTTAGCCTCAAGTCTTTAAATGTATTAATGACGCGTTTCGCCACAGTAATTGAAAATTTAAATATTTATAAAATGGTAGTCCTAGATTTTTATGATTACGATTGTATACAAAACATCAATGCTTTAAATTGTAACACAAACATTGAGCAATATACATCAATTTGACACCACAGTCTAATGGGGAAGTAGTCAAAGTGGCAGAGAACTGGCCGAGTCACTTGTCACGAGTCATTTTTTTAGCACCTGAAATAACCAACAGCAGTTGTTTTTAAATATTTTTTTATCTAAATTTATAATAAATAATTTTATATAAATTTAATAAATTTATATAAAAATCAGAAAAATGGCAAGTCTCCAGGTGGCAAAAACAAAGACGCGAACCAATGTTCCGTCATTTTTGATGGGTTGCAGCTAGTGCACAATAAATTTAACACTCAACAATTTTAAATTATAAATCAAATTCTTGAACAAACATGACTTACGGGCTATCTCCTCTCCGGCACAAGTTCTTTCAGTTTCGTATACAAGAGACCTATATTATTTATCTTCTTCATGGACACCCGGAAGTCTTTTAAAAAATTTCGTCTTTGCATTCCACTTCATATACCGCATAATTATAATAAAAACTAACCCATAAAAACCAAGTATTGTTTCCATTTGGATATTCTCTCAAAATATTTCTCTTACTTTAAGTTCATTTGGAAAATCTATTCCATGTATATTATTATCCTTTAAACTTATAGAATATTGAAAATGTAATAATTGGTATAGGGGGGCACGGCGTCGGCGAAACCGTCTGATCGGACCCGTGGCTCGAGTCAGACTAGTTAAAACAGGTTTCGCGCCTTCTCCACGCGTCGGGCTCCTTTCTCATTTGTATGGTTTCCAATTTGAAAAAACCGTTAAAAATAATGTCAATGGTTCCATATAAGTACGGTTTAAATTCAGTAAATTTGTTTAAATTCTTTTGCTCAGGCCGCTTTTTGAACATGTTTGTATCTCAACCGAGTTAGCCAAGGTGAATACGGAAATATTCGTACACGAATTATAAGCCAATTTTGGAAGCAGTTTGCCTATCATTCCACACATATCAATCATCCTTCTGATCTATACAAGCACATATATCGATATCCTTCATAATTTGATTTTTTTATCGAAAACTATTAATGCTACACGTGTTAAAGGAAAATGAGGGAGAAAAGGGTTGGTACGGGCCAGGAGAATAGGGGGTTGGTTTCGGGGAATAAAGGAGAAACGAAAGGAGAGAACCGAGAGGGAGGTGATCTCCTCCAAAAGTCTCCTGAAAAATCCGAAGACATTTTCCCAATACATATTATTTAAGTTTAAAATTTTCATCCCTTCTATTTTCTTTCCCTCTCTGCTGTGATACGGGTATCCGCGCGCGCGAGGGAGGCAACGATAACATCTCGCCATTTACTGTAGCCATATTTCGACACCGTTCACAGTCACCGAACATACTAAGCGATCTACAGATTTCTAGTTGGCTGTTGAATTTCGTGGCTGCGAGTAAAAAAATCTCAATATTTAAATAACATCCTGTCTAGAAATGAATAATTAATCTGTGCCATCTGCGAAATGCTACTTTTTCTATTCTCCACCGCAAAGGGTTCCTAGACTAGCAAACAGATATGAGCATTAGTCATGATGAATTGTAGAAGCTATTTTATATGGAAAACGTGTATGAAGGTCTCTATAAGGTAGCCATAGGGCTTGTGAACTGTATGGGCTGGTTCAAGTGATTACTTTACACATTGCAATGTTCACCAATTTCACCGTTATTAAATTTTTTGAAGTTGTATACTATATGTTCTATTCTTTCAAATATTTTAAAAGACCATGCTATAGCTAGACCGCATTCAAAAAAATGTGCGCCAAAAGTATGTGTGGTGTTACGATGCAAAAAATGAACACAAAATAAGTTTTTCTAGTAAGTAAGTAACCTTTTTAAACTACAAATATATTATATTTATTTCGAATATCATATTGAGGATTGTAATACGGACTTGCCAGGAAACTTTCCCTCTGCTTTCTTCTTACCGGACAAAGCTAGGGAATGGTCTTTTGATTGTGGTCGTTCTATGGTGACATCTATGGTCCTTAGATTGATTTGGCCGCTGGTATCTTTGGTTCGAATCCCGGTAGCAGTTTAAATATTTTTTCATAATTTGATTTTTCTGTATTTCTTTTCCAATTGATTAATAAAAAAATGTTTCAAAATTCACAGAAACTTTGTTCTGAAATTGAAACTTCACAACAATTATATGTTTTTTTTTTTTTAAATATATTTTAAGATATGCCATGTTTATACCAATTTTTTAATTATCTTAAGATTTTAAATATTCTTCGACATTGTGTGGTGTTAGTGCATAAATTTGTAATCTAAAATTGTGTTACCCATCCAGTTATTTAATTCACACTATGCAGTTTCAAATACAAATCTGTTTTTAACTTTATTGCGGCCACCTATTTTTAATCTCGATAGATGTCGCCGCTGCGCTGAACGACGTCCGTCTGTTTACCGACAAAGAATCTGCATAGAAGGGATCTGCAATCTGCGGATATCTCTTTAGTTTTCAGTTGTTGCGGCCGGTTCGTTTCGCGCTTCCCCACAATCAAACCCCACATGAGTAGATTGTTGGTGTAGTGATTATGATGCTCGGGTGGTGATCTGGTGGTCGGTGGTTTAAGCCTCATTCCAGGACACCAATTTTAGTTTTATTTTCATAGCACAAGCATTTAGCTTGTTTTGAAAATAGTAAAAATTTTGATGTGACACGCATTCCATGATCACATCTCTATTTAATAAAAAAAAACATTTCGTTGTACTTTGGTGGCTGTGCAGTTAAAAGTGACGCGCTGTTTATTTTGTGTAAAGAAGTGTAATTTTTGTTCTTTTATTTTCTTCCCTTCTGTTTGCCGCCCTTAAACTCCGCCCTATTTGCCTGTGTCCACGGGACGTCCCTGCAATTTAATACACTTATCCAGATTGTTCTAGATCGCATCTCCGCGCGGGATGCAAGTTCTTGCAGTTCTCCGAGAAGGAGATGAGCTGCAGAGATAACGCGGAGAAATGGACGCTGTGGAGCGCATGCACGGCTAAGGGATGGTCAGGGGAGGCAAGGGTGGAAAGCGCAGAGGTCGGGGCCATCGCGTTAAAGCCTTAAATACGACTCCATTAAAGCGGGCACTGCGAAGTCCGTTATTTTCCTTGTCTAGGCAAACCATAGCGGGTTATTACTACGACATGCATTACCAGTAAATGTGTCTAAATTTATTCAGATAAATTACAGACGTCACGCTGTATCTCATAGCTAGTAGCATAACAGGTGAATTTCTGCCTTGATAATGAGTCGAAAATGTTCAAACAACCATGACCAACAATATCAAGTGTTTTAAGATGTGCAATATCAAATTTTCCATTTTAAAAAAATATTTCTGCCATATTTTTTTGCAAAAAAAATTAAGTAACATTAGAGTAACTAAAATAGATCATGAAAAATTGATTCGCTTTAATACAAGTCGAATAAAATGATAAAAACCTTGCAAAAATTGAAAATAGTTTTTTTTACAAGGTTTTATCATTTTATTTGAGTTGTATTGCGATATATGATAGATAGTTCGACTTTTTGTAAAAATTGGGTCAGACATACTGAAAAAAATGCAAACTTTGATATTGAATGTCTCTATAAATATTTCTATTTGGTCATGATTGTTTAAACATTTTTGACTCATTATCAAGGCAGAAATCCACCTTTAAAGTTTTTTCTACTAGCTATGAGACTCCCTATATAAGAAAATATGTGTGGAAGTCTTTTTCGGACGTTACAGGGCTGACGACTTGTCTTCAGGCTGGCTCGGATAAAAATTGATAGATGTATGGGCGATTTTGAGTAGAATCGGTGAACATTGTGTAAAGTGATCACTTAAGCCATATCGTACAGCCAGTCGTAAGTCATATAAATAAATAAATATACATATACAGGGTGTACCAGAGCTAGTAGCAGAAACTTGACGGGGCGATTCCTGACTATGTTATGAGTCTAAAATGTTCAAGCAACCATGACCTAATATCAATAGTTATGGAGATACGCAATATCAAAATTATATATTTTTTAAAAGTTGAACTATCATTACAGTAACTTGTATCGATTATGAAAAATTAATTTTCTTCAATACTACTTAAATAAAATGGTAAAAACCTTGTAAAAATAACATTTTTCAATTTTTGCAAGGTTTTTATCATTTTATTCGACTTGTATAAAAGCGAATCAATTTTTCGTTATCGATATACGTTAGTGTAATAATATTTCAACTTTTCGCAAAAAATAAGTCAGAAATATTGAAAAAAAAATGCAAACTTAGATGTCGCATACCTCCATAACTATTGATATTAGGCCATGGTTGCTTGAACATTTTAGATTTATTACTTAGGCAGGAACCTACCGGAAAAGTTCTGCTGCTAGCTCTAGTACACCCTGTATAAATACCAACTTACTTTCCCATATAAATAGCTTCGTCTGTGTGAGAAATCTATAAAATACACTTCTTGATGGTTCTTTCGCTGATTGACTATGCGACCACTCGGGAGATGGATTGCTAATATAAAGACGTATAATATTAATAAATTGTAGCGTTGTATAAAATAGATTTCTTCGCACGGGAGCGGTTAGTTTGATCCTATTTACAAACATTTGTTTTTCTTCTGTTTTTAATTATCTTCACGCAAAGAGCTTCGTTATCCGTGGAGTCCCCTTAATCCCAGAATTAATCCTCCCTTAAACAACCCCCTTGCCAAAACGTCGTAACCAACAGTTTTTGTTAAACTGGATTCGTATTAAATGCCAAGCACTAGTTCGTACTCGCAATCCACAGCTTCTACAAGAAGAATATCCCAGTCATGTTGAATGTACACTTTGAGAACCTATAAAAGAATTTTTAGAATTTAAATTACGTAAAATAAAAATATATATTTAGAATATTTCAAGTATGTTCAAATTTTCAAGTCTTTTTGAGTATTCGTAGGGTTTACGACCTATCGTACGGCTGGTTTAACTGTTCACTTTACACAATGTAACGTTCAACAATATCTATACTTTCGATTGGAGTTTTTAGAGCAATATGTGTTTTACGAAAATGACAAATTTTGACCACAGGTAGCGATAGTAAAAATACAACAGGATTTGCAAGTTAAAAATATATACAACTTTCAAAAATTTGATAGATGTGGTAGTGTATCATTGCTGGAATTGTTTAAAATAACTTGAGCCAGCCGTGCGATATGTCGCAAGCCCTATGAACACCCACTCTACGCAACAGTGCTCGTCACTAACGCTACCAGATGGGGCAAATAATAATGAGATATAAAAAAATGATCAAAATTTTTTAACACGAAATCAAAGGGAATTTGAAATTATGTCTTGAAAGTATGGCTATTAGAGTTAAAAAATGTCAACCTGGCGACGAATGTGTAAGACCGATATGGGAACATAAAACGTTTCTGGGCATGCGGAGGATGTTCATGTACGTAAATCCTAATCTTAAAAGAAAAAAATGACTCCACTAAAAAAGAAATTGATTTGTTATGGGCGGTTTTGACATAAGCATATCGAAAATATATTTTTTACTCGTATTTAAATAATATCACTTCATCAAAATTTTCATATTCCTTTTGTGGCATCTTTTCAAAAGTAAAATTATTAACACTTCGTTTCAATCACAAATATTTTTATTATTAATATAATTAATATTTAAACAATTAACTTTGTGGTTAGACATTATAACAGTGTTAGTTAAATTAGTATAAACCACTACCAGATTTTAGGTCTACCGGTTTCAGGACGTACCCATCTCTTCGTCAGGACCAACACTACACCACACCGTATTGTTAATCTTTCATCAATATTTATCACATGCGTGTTAATCTTGTCAACGACTAGCATGTACTAACTTGCCTACAGAATGATCAGGAATCTACGAGGAGGGGGGAATGAGAGGGGGCGGGGTCTAAAGTAGGTTTTACCAAATCTTTTGTGAAAGTAAAATTGAATAAAGGGCAGTACAGAAAATTGATTTGGTTGTTTATTAGAGTTGTTTTATTATTCACCGCTTCCCTAATGTAAAAAATTCTAATTTATTTAATTTCGAACCTTTATTATATGTCTTTAATATTTTTACCCCTGTTAAGTCAATTTTATGATTATTTTCTATGAGTTGGTTTGCGAATTCAGAAAAATTGTTGTTGTTAAGAAACCTCACATTCTTTGATTTTTGTATTGAAATTGCGGGATGTCCTTCCAATATAATGTGATGGACACGAGCTACGTGTTAATTGATAGATTCCTGAGTTGTCTAATATATTATTTTAATCTTTATTGTTAATAAGTATTTTTCCAAAGTTATTATTATTATAAAAAGCTGGTATAGATAGTATATATAGGTAAAGCTTTAGATACAGTTTTAGTTAATTTATCTATAAATAAAATTATTCTCCATTTATTATTATTGTTGTTAATGTTGTTATTTTTTATAGGTGGATATTGTTTTACTAATTTTTCTTTTAATTTTTGATTTAATATGGTTTCAAATAATTTATAGTATATTCATTATATATACATATATATAAATAATGGAAAAAAATTGTCGTAAAAGCGGACTAATATGTTCATTTCGTGTGGTAAGTCAGACTTCTAAAAGCACTCCTGTAGTTTTTTTTTGTTTTTTGTCCTAGTCTACGTAGGGAAAGTTGATTTAGGTACAATATTTTATAGCGAACTTCCACCTAATATTAAATAATAGCCCTTTCATTTCAGCAGCGAATTTCAAAAATTATATAAAAAAGTTGTATTTGAGATCATGATTTTGTCTAAGAATTTAAAAATACATATCGGTAGTTTAAGAAACATTTGTATTTTTTTAAATTGTGTTACAATGTTCCTCCACTGAGATTTTTAAAATGTGTACTTCACTTAATTTCTAATATTGTTAGGTTATCCAATTGAAAACTCCCAGTATTTGAAATTAAAATTTTGAAACCGATATTCCTATCAAAAGATTCTATTAGGTGATTCAAAAATTACGAATAATTATTATTATTATTAAGACATTTCAAATAATACCCTGATTCTAATTTCAAAATTTCTTGAAGTTCTTTCATCGGTCGTCAAAACTCTTAATGCTTTTGCCATGGTAAGGTATCGCTACTTCCGGCGGTAGCATTACACGTGGAGTATCCATCGTCCCCCACTCCTCGCTAATCCCGCACAATGTTGCCGGCAAGATAAATAATTCCATTACCGGGATTTATTTTGTTTCTCTTAATCGGGGGATTTGCGGAACAAAGTGGCAACACCGAGGCGTGAACCCCTCCCCCTGTCTCCGCCGGGGTGGATTTTCGTACAATTGTCGGTAGTTTATTCGTCTATCTGTTGAACGGGCTATTTTTTTTTTATTATCTGATAAAAATGATAAAAATCAGCAATCGTCGAGAGAGGAAAATTGTAAAAAATTGGTTTGGTAAAGTTGTAGATTGAGGATCATTTATTTGGTAGTGAAAATTCCGGTGTTTGTGGAATGTGTCGCGTGATGTCGACGGTCCTTATGTCGAATCTACAAGAAAACGATTTTCATTTTGCTATCTTATTTATTGCTTCTATACCTTTATATACTATATTATTTCAAAATTCCTGCTTAAACATTTATATTAATAATATTGCAGGTAGATTTTGTTCATTGTGTATACTTATTTTTATTATTTATTAATGTTTTTTTATTTGCTATTATTTATTTCATGTTATCTATTATTACACGGCTACAAAAGTACACCGACACTCAGGAACGTGCCGAAGGGCTAGTTGAGTGGCAATTCTAAAAAATATAAAAAATTGTATTCAGGTTAATAAAATAATATGTAAATTTGGCCTCTTAATAAATTAAAAAAATACATTATTAAAGTACATTTTGTGACTTTGTAGTAAAGCAACTTTTAAAAAAAATTGATTAATATTTAGGATATTATTTTTTTTAAAATTTTAATAATTTTTTTTAACGACTTGTATAAAAATAGTATTTTATGATATTTTCTTTTTTTGCTTTGTATTTTTTCAATTTTATTATGTTATACCTTATTGCCATTACGAATTTCTTAAAAATTTGATCGTTCTTTCTGAAACGTTCAATATTATAAATAGTAATTTACGTTTGCGGTACAAATTATGTACCTCAAACGATTATCGGTATTTGAGAAAAGCCATTAATATCTGCTCTAGAGGTTACTGAGTGACTGCTCTGAAAAGAGCGAAATGATGTAGGGGAAGAATATAATTATACGATTTCAGTCCTTAAAACACGTAGAAATAGAGCCTTTATAAGCGTGTACTATAATATGATTATACAAATTTCTTCGACATAGTACATTACTTAACAAAATATTCTTAGAAATCGAAGCGATTTCCGTAAATAAGTTTTGAAATTTGAGTGGGTATTATATTTTTACTAAAGTTCATCCTTTATATCGTACTTGTGAGTGGGTATAGCGATATGGTTATTTTTGATGTAATTAGAAGTTGGGTTGTATTACAAAATGGTATAATTCTAGTATGAGGCTTTTTAAACAGTGCAAACAAAATTGTTTGTGCTATTAAAAAAACGCATAAGACGATTATTGTACATGGACATTGCTGAAACTTGTTTAATTTCATGTACTGTACTAACTCAATAGATAACTTAATTGAAGAATAGTATAAAATTGCTTGTGTAATTTTACTTCTTATAGGATAATATTTTATCCACTAAGTACGTAAAATGCGGGAAATCTTTGTCGCATATTGGGGGTAATTTTAGTACTGAATTGTATGAAACTTAGAATTTCGTAAGTTTAACGTAAATTATGGGAAAGTTTCGACGTAAATTATGGGAAAGTTTCGACGTAAATTATTTGTAAACGTATATAAGGGAAAAAAATAGAAAACAAATATATATCAAAATATGAATACTATGAAAACAATTATGATAGAAATATTTCGAAATATATGTTGTATTTCGAATTTTTTTCCAAATAATTGGTTACGTAAAAGTCATGTTGCGATGTTCCCACTGCACGCCCCCGGTGGCAAGTAACCTGAAATTTTTTGTCTCGTAGTTTATGAGCTCAATGTTGAGCCTAATGTCGTTAGATACATCAACATTCAAATGTGGAAAAATCGATTTTCGTTTGTACATATTGTCACGTGTTGTGGCTAGAGAGGAATGAGTGAAAACACTGGAAATTAATTAGCGGATAATTAATTACTGATTTATTATGCGTAACCATTACGCTACATCAGCCTCTTACATTTCCGTCAATATATCGACCTTATCTGTGAGTCTCTTTTTACTCCCTTTATATTAACTCGTGGCGTCTGCTTGCTTGCTTGCTTGCCGGGTGAAAAAAATTTGAATCGATTTTTAACCCTTTTCCCGTGATCCAATCGAGCTGAAACTTGGCAAGTAGACTCGTGGCGACGATCAAGAAGATTTATCAAATTTTCGTTAAAAAAATTAATAATTATAGTTTAATTTCGGATTTTTACTCCCTTTATATTAACTCGTGGCGTCTGCTTGCTTGCCGGCTTGCCCTCAACAAAAACTTTGGATAGATTTATGACCCTTTTCCCGTGATCCAATCGAGCTGAAACTTGGCAAGCAGACTCGTGGCGACGATCAAGAAGATCTATCAAATTTTCGTTAAAAAAATAATAATTATAGTATAATTTCGGATTTTTAGAAATTTGATTGGTTTTTTCAAATTGATCATCAGAAAAAATGGATTAGCAACGGCGCGGTGGCCCGATAACGTCGCGGAATATTTTTTAAATTTGAATTACTCCGTCAGTATAATAGGTACATCACTACGAATTTGACGCTGGAAATTCATAAGATACGATATCATCGATGATCAAAATCTTGACATCTCAAAACATCTGACATTTTAGAAATATATTAAATTTCTGTAAGTTTAGTATTATGTTATATGTTTTAATTCGTCTTATATATTGTATGTATAGTAAAAACTTAGTTCTTATGAGTTACTTTTTCAGAAATTTTATTGGTTTTTTCAAATTTGAATTACTCCCTCGGTATACATAATAGGTACTTCACTACGAATGTCGAGAATCTAAATTGACTGACTAATGTTTTTGGAATTTAATCTTCAAAGCATGAAGTGTCTTATCAAAACGTCTGACATTTTAGAAATATATTAAATTACTGTAAGTTTAGTGTTATGTTATATGTTTTAAATCGTCTTTAATTGTTGTTATATTTTACAAAGAAAGGGAGTATAATAAAAACTTGGTTTTTATGGGTTACTTTTTATTAATTGATTACATATGTTATCCACTTTAAGCAATTTGGTTTTTAAAAAGTCACAGAACATTGTTCTGAAATTACAACTTCACAATTAGAATGTATTGTTTAATATAATATAGGATATTTTATTTTATTACAGTGCTTATTAGATTATATTCTCACGTAGATGATCTAACATCTGTAGTAGCTCTCGAAACTAGTAGTATATAACTCAAAAGTGGTCTAAGTGTTTTATTTATATATATAAATCAGTTATGTCATTCTACAAAGTGAATGCCAAATCAATAAATGAAATAAAAAATATTATATATTATTCTTTTTGTACGCCGGTTCGGCTTGTGTTTTTCAGATGTAACAATATCGAAGCACGTGTAGGACTTAACGTGGGCGTCGGACTCAGGATTTTCCAAAAATATCCTTCAGTTGAAAGGTCAACGAGATAGGGTTCCCTTAATAGCTACCCTTGCCAAGATTGCGAGCGGATTCGTAATATCATACAAAAGTTAAGTGCCCCCACACAAAGAGCTGCCGGTGAATCAATAAGCTTATATAATTAGAATAATAATCAATTAAAGCGATTTAATATTATTTTGATGGAATCCAACCACATTCTCTCCTCATTTCCACGAAGGGAAGTATTATAAACCGAATCGGTTCATTTGAATTGATGTTAATCGTCAAAGGTAATCGAAAATTTTAAGGAAAATGTTCTACAGGGTGGATAGACTATAGACTATAATATAATGAAACGAAATCTTGCTACGGAAGTGGAACCTTTTAGTCAACCAACAATAAACAAACTAACTAACTAACTAACCATCACGCCGCTTCACTGCAGGGGTAGGCAGAGAGAATATAACGCCATATTCTTCTATCTTGGCACACCACTTTTGCTTCGGCTACATTTATACATCTTCTCATGCATGATCTACTGTTGTTGAGGCCTTTAACAGGGCCGTCTTCCAATATTTGTTGTATTTGATCATGCCAAGTTTTTCGCGGACGCCACATTAGTTCTTAATATATATTTTTAAAATATTTGTTTTTTGTTGATGCTTTGCTTCCAATTTTAGTTTTTTTAGTATAAATTGTATCGTGATTAAGGGACCATCGACCCTGAAAATTTTTGATTTAGTAAATAGTGGTTTTGTAGAAAGTGTTTTTTTAATTAATAAAAATATTAGTGCTACTACAATATATCTTTTGTGGTATATTTTAAACTATAAGAAATCAGACATACTTGTAATAGTGTCCAAATTTTTTTATTTATTTACCATTACGTCGTTTCACTGCAGAAGTAAGCAGAGAGGTTAGAACGCCATATTATTCTATCTTGGCACACCACTTTTGCTTCGTCAATATTCTTCACATTGATAGTAAAAGTGGAAGTTTAAATAATTTAGAAGCCCTAGAAATTAAAAAATCCATTAATGGTAATGAATGTATTATGAATAACCAAAAAAATCAAACTTACAGTCCTTTCTTGAATATGTTCCCTTTCACCCTATCACCTGTTTCTTTCGCACCCACCACTCTCACCACCCACCACCCTCACACTTGACACCGAGGTATGATTGTTCATAATTTGTAAAGTTTATTTAGTATTAAGTATATCCCGACGAAGGAACGTTGTTTCCGAAACCGGTTGGTTTTTACCAAAAATTAAGTGGTGATAAACTAAGTTAATTCGTTTAATTATATTATTTTGTTTAATATTCCATTTTAAGTTATTGTAGTGATAGTCTAATGTCTTACTGAAAGTTAGTCAAAAATATTCCGAAAAAAAAAACTTTGATGTCGCTTATCTGCGTAACTTCATTCAAAGAATATTTTCTATTTAAAATTGCACGAAAAAGACTCCCCCGTAGTTTTCACTACTAGCTGTGAGACACCCTGTAGGCACATAAATCGGGCACCTAGTAAAGTTGGTGCGTTATAAATTAAACATTACTTTTCTCATTAGAAACGCTTTTGGAAATAAAAGTTAACAAAGATAAGAATAAATAGACTGTCCGGAAATTAAGGGTGAAAACTCCGCTAATTAATCTCCATTTAAACTGCTCATGTACTTTGTTAAGAGGTATATTCAAAATGGCACCAAAGCGCGAAAGGAAAAATGTCACAAAATAACTTTTAATTAATGTTGAACGTAGTCCAAGGGTTGCATAGTATACTACCCCACTAAGCCAAAAGGCAATAAATCCATACTTTTTGAAAGATGATTTTTTTTTGTTTTGGATACTTGAGGTCATATTTTACTATATTTATTTATTATATTTATTTATATAGTACATACATAATATTTTTTATAATAAATTGATTCTATATGATAACATTTTAAAGACACTCTACTCCCCATAATATGAGCTAAAGCTCGAGCTTATGGGAGGAGTATTTACAAGCCAAATTAAAGTATAAAAGCAGAAACCATTTAGAAGTAGGAATTTTTTTATTATACAGAAACCATTTGAGACATGTGGGCAATGTTACTATACATCGTTGTCCAAAATCAAGGATTTGACTTCTTTCTTAAACTGTTCGTATTTTGGAATGTTCTTTTCTTGTAATTTGTTTTGCGACAATAATGTATTGTACCATTTAACTCCGAAGTATGTATAATGATGTTGTGCCATGGTGGTTCTTAAAGTTGGTATCTTTGTTTGTACCTTTGTTTTATGTCATTATGATACAGTCTAAGGGGTGAGATTTATTTATAAAATAATCCTTGTAAATTTGGCATAGGGAGTTTATTTTGTATTTTTTTGTGAGTGATGGTACATTAAATTCTTGAAATATATTTACAGTAGGATAGTCATAAGGTTTTTTGAGAATCGTTTTAATAATTATTTTTTGTATTATGATTAATGGCTGTACGGTGGACTTACAAGCCCCTCCCCTTATTAAAAGCCTTATTAAAATATAAGCATTTGTAATTTGCAGTATATCCATCTGGGGTATGTAACATGAAACTAATTTGTAGATTAAAGATTTAAAGTATATAAAAATACCTCAAATAATAACAAAATAACTTTTTTATCTGTATTAATTCCAAATCTATTGACTGAGCGGAATAAATAAATAAATACTACTACTACTAATAATAATACTAATAATTAATATTGTATACTGCGACCTTGTTCACTCTATGCTCATATACAGCTTTATCGGATGGGGAGGTTCTAGTAAAAAAAAAATAATTCTGGTAAAATATCACAAAGGATCATTATGAAAGTAATACTGAAAAAGAATCCACCTTTTCAACAAAAGATCTTTTCAAATTGTTATCTGTACCAAACGTAGATGATATTTTCAAGCGAGTTTCCATATTGAAAATATGTTAAGAGAAAAATCTTCAAAAATCAAAAAACCAGGAATTCTTTAAACTTGTGAGAAATGGAAACCAAATCATAACTTAAAACTTAAAGCCTAAACTTAAAACAACCCAAATGCAGAACCTATAAAATATATCATAAAACTAGAAAATATATTTATAAAGCTATTAACTACTACAATAATCTTCCTACCGAGATACGCCGCATCAATAACCTTTCAGAACACATTTAAAAAAATGAGATCTTCTTAAAATTCAACTTAAATCCATAAATCGTTTAAATTTACACCTTTTTTCAAAATACTTTTATATAATTCATTATCTAATTATCTTCTTTTACCACCCAATTATTAAATGATTCACATATGTACCTATATACAAAATAAGAACTGAGGCTCCCTCATCAGACTCAAGAGCTTCTCTTCACTGGTGAGGTCTACATAACTAACAAAGTCTAAAAAAATGTCAATTTAATATGTAAGATTTATATTTGTACCTTATATTAAATAAAAAAATATTTATTTGAATGATAGAAATTGCTAAATCCATGTTTTTTTTATTTACTCAGTAATTTGTTTAATGGAGATAATTCTTACTAGTTTTTAGCTTAGTCCCCTTCTTATTTTTTCTTGTCAGGTCCCCAGACATTCGAGATCACTTGTCTGAAAACCTTTTTGTCCCACCCTGTCTCATTGTTATTTTATTGGAAAATTTTTGGAAAATTAAATAAAATGGGCGGGTCACGTCCATTCCCGTAGAGCTCCACCGCTGTAACTGGGGCCCGAATACACAGTCAATATTTAAATGATTTAAAGATTAAAGTACGCCTTAAAAGTATTAATTTATACTACAAATTACGCTTTGAAAGCGTATCTTAAACCTTTATATCATTAAGTAATGAATCTATGTTCAGGCCTGAGATGCAATTTTTTCCAGTGCGCATTTATCCGAGACAATACATATCATGTTCTTATTTAGAAATGAAATATATACGGGTTTTTAATATGATAAGTCATTTTT
>JADDOH010004528.1:0-86888 GCA_016648135.1 Agrypnia vestita
TTGATCTTTAATAGTCTTTTATTGAAATTAAAATATTCCTCGCAGTTTAAGAAATAAATTCGATTGAAAAAGGTGAAAAAAAAAAGTGTAAATTTTGTAAAAAATACGTATTTTCGAAATAAATTAGAAAAAAAATATTTATAAATTATATCGTATGCGCAACGTGATTATCTACCTTTTTGTCGATTAGAATTTCTAAATTTTGTCTGGCGGCCGAGTTATTGAAGAAAAATCAAATTTCACTCGAATGAGCGTAGAACGGAGGTGAGAAGAAGGAAAAAATCGAATGTACTAAATTCTCACGCGGTAACTATCTACCTTTCGTATTTTTTTTACAAAATATTTTTATTACTTGTGGTTGCGGAGAAAACCGCAAAAAAGTGCGCGAAAAAGTCGAAAAAAACGCAAAAAAATCGAAATGAATTTTAGGCTTCATATAAATTTCGCGGAAACTACCTTACAACTTTAATATATATGACTAGGTGCCCGTTGCACGACTACGCGTGCAATTTAGCCTGGCGGCAGACTGTGCCAGATTATAATATTCGATAGAAGAAGATGAGAGCTATCTGTGGTATTTTTTTAAATTGAAATCGGATGATAAATGACCGAGTTGTGAAAGATCTTGTATGGGGGTGAGAACTTCGAATTTTAAAAACCATAGGGTGTAAGAAGAAGCCGCTGCGCGCCCGAAGCCGCGCAAAAGTGAGAGAGCTCCCGCTTTGCGGTCGAAGACGCCCGCTGCACGGGCTGACAACAGTCGCCGCGGGGCTTTGCTTGCTGGGAAGGCGCGGACGGGCTGCGCCCGTCTAGGACTTTCTAAATTTTCCAAATCGGGCATCGCTTTCCGGAGATATCCATGAAAAACCCAAAAACCAAAACCTAACTTAACCTAACCTAACCTAACCCAACCTAACCTAACCCAACCAAACTAAACCTAACCTATCCTAACCCAACCAAACCCAACCTGACCTAACCTTTCCCAACCTAACCTAAACTTACCTAAGAATCTGGAAGCAAATTAACCTAAGAAAATATACATTTCCAATTTTAGAGTACTAATGAGACAAAAAAAAATTTGCATTTTGGTTTTTTGATTTTGTTTATTTGTAGTTGGAAAAAAAATTCTGTTTTGGTTTAAAAAAAAATTTTGGTATTTGGTTTTTGAAAAAAAAATATTTAGGACAAAACACTTTGACAATTTTTCAAAATGTCAACTCTGTATATAATTTTCCAAACGGCTAAAACGTAACGTCACGCTTAAATTATTCAAAATCCCCAAAATGTGACGTCAAAAACTAAAAAACACTGTAGAATATTTCTTAAATAATCATAAAATATAATCCCCCTTGCGAAGCTGATTACGATAAAATGCGCATTTATGCAATTTTACATTATTATCATCATAAAAAAACACCCTGTATTAAAAAAAATCCCAAAAAAATACGTCATCAATGTTGAAAATCTAAAATCCAAAAAAAAGTTTTGAGTGATCACAGATAAACATGATCACAGATTGCATAAAAAAACACCCTGTATAATATTTCCCACCCAAGCGCCTTTTCAAAATCGTGACATCACATCTATGCAAAAGCTCATTCGTAAACGCGCAATTTCCCAATTCTTAAAATATTATCATCATTAAAAACACCCTGTATAATATTTCCCAACCAAGCACCTTTCCGAAATCGTGACGTCACAACTAAACAAAAATAATAATAAAATTAAACCCCCCCTGCAAAGCTAATTTCGAAGAAACGCGCAAATTCATCATAAAAAACACCCTGAATAATATTTTCCACCCAAGCACCTTCCCGAAATCATGACGTCACATCTATGCAACAACTCGTTTCGGGAAAATGCGCAATTTCATCATAAAAACACCCTGTCCAATAACCTATTCTAACCTTACCTAACACAACCACAATTTCGTAAAAAGACGCAACTTCATCATAAAAAACAACCTGTATAATATTTCTCACTCAAACGCTTTTCCGAAATTGTTACGACATATCTAAATAAAAAAACACTTTATATAATATTTCCCAATCTGCGCCCGTACGGGACTTTTTAAATTTTCGAAATCGAGCATCGCTTTGCGGAGGTATCCACGAAAAACCCAAAAACCTCAACCTAACCTAACCGAACCTAACCTTACCTAACCTGACCTGTCGTAACCTAACCTAACCTAACCTTACCTAACCTAACCTAATTAAACCTAACATAACCACAATTTCGTAAAAAATCTCAACTTCATCATAAAAAACACACTGCATAATATTTTTCTCTCAAACGTTTTTCTTTAATCGTTACGACACATGTAAATAAAAAAAGTAATGAAAAACTTGAAATTCTGAAATTATTCTCGGTGGTGCATGTTATTGATACATGATTCTGTAACTTGTACGTTGTAATCCTAAAAAATTCTATACTATATTGCATCATTATATATTTCGATCTTGGTTAGGTACCTAGGAAAGTGGAGGGGGTGAAAAAGTTTCATAAAAATGCGCAAATGATGGCGTCTCTAATTTTTAAAACTACGCCTAAAACGGTGTTTTATTTTTGCATTTTCGCGAGAAAGAAAGCTATGCAAAAACTTTGTACGTAAAAAAAAAGATGGCCGGATTCGTCACAAAACGTCATACTTTAATTTTGAATCTAATCGCACAACACCGAGATATGAGTAAAAATGAAATTCCAGGAGATCTAGCATGGAAACGAAAGAAAAAGAAGAAGAATAAAATAAACGTTTAGAAAAAATCACGCGGCAAAGACTTGTCTTTTGTAATTGTTTTAAAAATTGTGGCATAAAAACCCGCTGAGAAACCTCACTTAAATGATTTCAATATATTTTTATTTAACACATATGTAGGTACCTAATTTAATATGCACACACGAAAATGTCTCTCAACCATTATGCCTAACATGTTTAAAAATATTTGAATCGAAAACAGCTGATTGAAATAAATATTTTTGAACACTATATTTCTTAGATTTAATCTTTTAAATCTGAATTAAAAAATATTTTTTTCTTGTCAAAATCGATAAATCATATTTTAAACTTTATATTTTTTACAACAGATGTATTATTCATCAAAAATATACCGAGACGTTACATTTTTAATTTCAACAACGCGCATTTTTTGTATGGAACTGACATTTCATCATTTAATTGTCTGTGACTGGCGGTCAATGATAAATTTCGATAGGATTTTCGTCAATTTTTCGTGACAGAAGATGTTAATTTGGTTCGCTTTTTATAAAATTCATCCAATGGATTAAGTGTTTTTATAAAAAACATAAACCAACTTGTGAACCTTTAATTATATGTAATTTTTTAATGATTTAACGCTGTATTAATTCAGATATTTGTCTTCAAAAAACATATTTAAAGTAAAATCATACGAATATTCAAAACAGCTGAGGATTTTCGCAAATATTGCATTGCATATTCTACATTCCCAATTTTACATTATTATCATGATAAAAAATACCCTGTAAAAAAAACCTTTTCCAAAAAAAAATTTCGAGTGATCACAAATAAACATTCTTGCATAAAAAACACGTGTATAATATATCCCACTCGATCGAAATCGTGACGTCACATCTATGTAAAAATAATATTTAAAAAACTTCCCTATTCTAAAAATATTACCAACAATAAAAACACCCCCTATAATATTATGCGGTATATTCAGTAATGAAATTTAATTAATAATTTAATTAATAAAGCGAAGTCCATTTTTATAAAAATCAATAATAAACATATTACATGTGCGTAGATTTGTTTTAATGCGAAATCAACAATATTGCATCTCAAAAAAACGTGCTTTTCCTAATTCTTCAAAATATTATTACTGTCAGTATTGAGCGTTAATTGTGTACTAAAAAGCACTCTTTATTATAAAATATTAAAATCCTGTACTTAAGTAACGTGAAATCAAATGCATAAATTTATTTAAAAAAATTAATGCATTTGATTTCACTTTGTGATAAACAAAGAAGATGTAGAAAATAAATATTAAAATGTCACTCGGTAAAGACTTGTCTATTGTAATTTTTTTCTAATTGTGTTTGTCATTTAAACTTGCAGAGAAAACCCTAAATATGTGCGAAAATAACTTTATAAAACTCTTAAAAACGGCCTTGTAAGAAAAAGGCTTCATATATATATACAGCTCGAGTTCGTCAATTTATAGGTGACGTCACTCTCGGTTGCACGATCAAATAATAAATATTGATTGAATTTACGTAAAATATTAGGTCCTTACAAATGAAATTGGCGTTTTGCCGTACTGGCAAATTTGATCTCAAATATCTTCTCATTGGTTAGGAATTCCAAATCCAAATTTATACAGCTATTTACTCATGTATTTGTGTTTTGAAAATAATAATTCATTTGTTTTTTCCTCAATTGTTTTTTTCTTTGCGTCACTCAGTTTACAAAATGAAAAACTTGAAATATCGCGTTATTTACGAGTACGAGTTCCACCGTGGCACCAGTGCTGCAGAAACGGCTCGAAGGATTAATGATGTGTATGGCGACGGTGCCGCAAAAGAAAACACAGTGCGTTTTTGGTTCCAACGTTTTCGTTCTGGAAATTTCGACCTGCAGAACAAGCCCCGTGGACGGCCGGAGACCAAAGTTGATAATGAAGAATTGAAGGCTATTGTGGAAGTGGATCCATCGCAAACCACATCCGAGTTAGCTGCAGGCTGCGGTGTTAGTGATAAAACTGTTTTAATCCACTTGAAGCAAATTGGTAAGGTGAAAAAGCTTGAAAGGTGGGTACCTCACGAATTGAGTGAAGCAAATCAACAAACGCGCGTTGACTGCTGCGTTGCATTACTCAACCGGCACAATAATGAAGGGATTTTAAATCGAATCATTACCTGTGATGAAAAGTGGGTCCTGTACGATAATCGGAAGCGCTCATCGCAATGGCTGAACCCTGCCGAACCAGCCAAACCATGCCCCAAGCGAAAATTGACTCCAAAAAGTTACTTGTGAGCGTTTGGTGGACTAGTGCTGGTGTCGTTCACTACAGCTTTCTTAAATCTGGCCAGACGATTACGGCAGATGTCTATTGTCAGCAACTGCAAACCATGATGGAAAAGCTAGCTGCTAAACAACCGAGGCTGGTTAATCGCTCTAGGCCACTGCTGCTTCATGATAACGCTAGACCACACACTGCACAACAGACGGCTACCAAATTAGAGGAGCTTCAATTGGAATGTCTAAGACATCCACCGTACTCTCCGGACCTTGCCCCAACAGATTACCATTTTTTTCGAAATTTGGATAACTTCTTGCAAAGGAAAAAATTTAACTCCGATGGGGCAGTCAAAACCGCCTTCAAAGATTTTATTGATTCCCGTCCGAAGGGTTTTTATAGTAAAGGGATCGATGAACTACCTATGAGATGACAAAAGTGCATAGATAGCCATGTACATACTTTGATTAAATAAATATATTATAATAAAAAAAATCGGCTTTATGTTCCTCCCATACTAAACGTCAATTTCATATGTAAGGACCTAATATACAAAAATTCTCCTAAGCATCCGCCCGCAACGGAGGTTCCCCTCAGACTAAATAGAGAATGAAATTCAACAGCGACGTTTTCGCGAAACGGCAAAACAAACGACAACGATTTGCTTTTAATTACAATTTCATAAAAAATAAATCTGGTTTAGCTCGTAAATTTTCTAAAAATGAAGCTAGAAAAAATCTAAAAATAAGGTCATCTGTGAAAAGCTGGGCCCTACAAAACGTGTATTTTAAAATTTCAATCCGTCTCACTGCTGCGAAGCTTCGGCCGAAATAGTGAAATCCGGATGTAAGCTTCCGTCACGCAAAAACGTTTCACTTTGGAACAATATTTTTCAATGGACTCGCTAACGGCACTCATCCTCTATTGAGTGTGGTATGGATGATGAATGTAGGCCTCCCCGTTGCGGAGCAGCATACAAATATATAAAAAACGCCGAAAAAACGCACTAAAAAGATTGCCGCTGCTTGGAAACGCGTTTGGGAGTAATTATTTTCAATAAAAAAGATGCGCACCGTCGAGCGCCACGCGGTGATGCCACTTGCGTGTCTGTGCGATTCTTTTTAACCGAGTTATTAAAGAAACGGAAATTTCTACTTCGACTGCGTACCGAGAAAAGTGGAGGGGGTAAAAAAAAATCAAAAAATGCGCAAAAAATGGCCCCTTTAACTGTCGTTAGAAACCGGTACTCGATTTTTTAATTTCGTTAAAAGTACGCCTACAGGGAAGTCTCGCGAAAACGGACCGAAAACGGGGATTTATTTTTTTATGTCGCCGAGAAAGAAAGCTACGCAAAATTGATGTATGTAAAAAAGAAAGATGGTCGGATTTTACACAAAACGTCATACTTTTATTTTGAATCTGATGGCAAAACACCGAGATATGCAGTAAAAACCCATTTTCACTCAAACAGCCGCAGAAAAAAAAGAAGAAGAATAAAAAAATTTAAAGTAAAAAATTTGCACGCGGAAACTAATCGGCTTTTATAATTTCTTTACAAAATATTTCTATCGCGTATAGTTGCAGAGAAAACAGCAAAAAAGCGCGCGAAAACGGCGAAAAAAACTGGAAAAAATCGAAATGTCCATTTTGGCGACAAACAATTAAACATTTAAACATTCAAACATTCAAACATTCAAACATATATCGCGGAATGTAGTCTATTTTTTTAATATATATATGATGACTAGGTGCTCGTTGCACGACTACGCGTGCAATTTAGCCTGGCGGCAGACTGTGCCAGATTATAATATTCGATAGAAGAAGATGAGAGCTACCTGTGGTATTTTTTTAAATTGAAATCGGATGATAAATGACCGAGTTGTGAAAGATCTTGTATGGGGGTGAGAACTTCGAATTTTAAAAACCGTAGGGTGTAAGAAGAAGTCGCTGCGCGCCCGAAGCCGCGCAAAAGTGAGAGAGCTCCCGCTTTGCGGTCGAAGACGCCCGCTGCACGGGCTGACAACAGTCGCCACGCGGCTTTGCTTGTCTAGGACTTTCTAAATTTTCGAAATCGGGCATCGCTTTCCGGAGATATCCATGAAAAACCCAAAAACCAAAACCTAACTTAACCTTACCTAACCTAACCCAACCTAACCTAACCCAACCTAACCTAACCCAACCTAACCTAACCCAACCAAACTAAACCTAACCTATCCTAACCCAACCAAACCCAACCTAACCTAACCTTTCCCAACCTAACCTAAACTTACCTAAGGATATGGAAGCAAATTAACCTAAGAAAATATATATTTCCAATTTTAGAGTACTAATGAGACAAAAAAAAATTTGGTTTTTTGATTTTGTTTATTTGTATTTGGAAAAAAAATTGTGTTTTGGTTTAAAAAAAAAATTTTGGTACTTGGTATTTGAAAAAAAAATATTAAGGACAAAACACTTTGACAATTTTTCAAAATGTCAACTCTGTATATAATTTTCCAAACGGCTAAAACGTAACGTCACGCTTAAATTATTCAAAATCCCCAAAATGTGACGTCAAAAACCTAAAACACTGTAGAATATTTCTTAAATAATCATAAAATATAATCCCCCTTGCGAAGCTAATTACGATAAAATGCGCATTTACGCAATTTTACATTATTACCATCCTAAAAAAACACTCTGTATAAAAAAAAATCCCAAAAAAAATACGTCATCAATGTTGAAAATCTAAAATCAAAAAAAAATAAATTAGAGTGATCACAGATAAACATGATCACAGATTGCATAAAAAAACACCCTGTATAATATTTGTAAGCTTTTGATTTTTGAAAAAAAAAATACTTTGATAATTTTTCAAAATGTCAACTCTGTAAGTAATTTTCCAAACGGCTTAAACGTGACGTCACGCTAAAATTATTCAAAATCCCCAAAATGTGACGTCGAAAATTAAAAAAACATCCTGTATAATATTTCCCACCCAAGCGCCTTTTCAAAATCGTGACATCACATCTATGCAAAAGCTCATTCGTAAACGCGCAATTTCCCAATTCTTAAAATATTATCATCATTAAAAACACCCTGTATAATATTTCCCAACCAAGCGCCTTTCTGAAATCGTGACGTCACAACTAAACAAAAATAATTATAAAACTAAAGCCCCACCTGCGAAAATTATTCGAAGAAACTTATTTATTATTTTTTTAATATAATCGCAATTTAATCATTAAAAACATCCTGTATAATATTTCCTAACAAAGCGCCCTTCCGAAAACGTGACGTCACAAATAAACAAAAATAATAATAAAATGAAACCCCCCCTGCGAAGCTAATTTCGAAGAATCGCGCAAATTCATCATAAAAAACACCCTGAATAATATTTTCCACCCAAGCACCTTCCCGAAATCATGACGTCACATCTTTGCAACAACTCGTTTCGGGAAAATGCGCAATTTCATCATAAAAACACCCTGTCCAATAACCTATTCTAACCTAACCTAACACAATCACAATTTCGTAAAAAGACGCAACTTCACCATAAAAAACAACCTGTATAATATTTCTTACTCAAACGCTTTTCCGAAATCGTTACGACATATCTAAATAAAAAACATTTTGTATAATATTTCCCAATCTGCTGAAAAACCCAAAAACCACAACCTAACCTAACCTGACCTGTCCTAACCTAACCTAATCTAACCTTACCTAACCTAACCTAATTAAACCTAACATAACCACAATTTCGTAAAAAATCTCAATTTCATCATAAAAAACACCCTGTATAATATTTTTCTCTCAAACGCTTTTCTTTAATCGTTACGACACATCTAAATAAAAAAAGTAATGAAAAACTTGAAATTCTGAAATTATTCCCGGTGGTGCATGTTATTGATACATGATTCTGTAACTTGTACGTTTGTAATCCTAAAAAATTATATACTATATTGCATCATTATATATTTCGACCTTGGTTAGGTACCTAGGAAAGTGGAGGGGGTGTAAAAGTTTCATAAAAATGCGCAAATGATGGCGTCTCTAATTTTTAAAACTACGCCTAAGGCCCGGTTGTTTCAATTTCGATCAAAGTATAGTCCGTCCAACTTATCTGGAGAATAAAGGAGGGCGTCCCAATCGTTGTGGTACTGCCCATAGTCTAAAAATTATCTCATTTGTAGGGAATTTTATGCAAATTCGTTTTTTCTTAAACAAGTTATTAAGCAGTATACGACACGATAAAAAACAAAAAATGTAAACTAACGTAGAAATAAATTTATCAAAATATACATTCGTAAAATACACAACGTCACAAAATGGCGTTTTTTCAAAATCAAAGAAAAATACAGTTTTTAGGAAAAAAACTAAACAATAATAATTCTTTTAGGCCGGCGCCACATTACGCAGATCTTCCGCCGCGTCTTTTCCGTTGCGCCAAATCGGCAAAGCAAATAGATCGACCGATCATCCGCGTAGTGTGTTTAATAAACGCATATTGTTTGGAAAGAAATGTAGCAATGTTCCACGACAGAAGAGACGCGGCGGAAGATCCGCACAGTGTGGCGCCGGTTTTATTCGGTGTAAGTTGATGCAACCAGTCTTTAATGTGCATAAATAAAAAAGTTTATTTTTGAAAAAAGATATTTATACAAATGAACTCATTAATGAATTATGTAATAAAAAGTATAAATAATAA
This sequence comes from Agrypnia vestita, assembly GCA_016648135.1. Taxonomy (NCBI): domain Eukaryota; kingdom Metazoa; phylum Arthropoda; class Insecta; order Trichoptera; family Phryganeidae; genus Agrypnia; species Agrypnia vestita. The sequence goes on from JADDOH010004528.1 coordinate 9,685, forward strand.
AAATTCTATGTAAAAAATTATCGAATAAAATATGCTCTAAAACTTTTCTCATCTTACGGCTTCTAAATCAATTTTTCCACTTATCCTTGTTCTTTTTTTTCCGGGTGTAGATATTTTAATGCCCATTTCCACGGCCGCTTTACCTTCGTTAACTATTTTGTAAATTGCCGATTCAGAAAACCTGAAGAAATTGTATAATAGTAAAATAAAAAACTAAGTATGGGAAAATCATTATAACTGCATGGCAGCACTAACCTGAAGTGGCGGCAATAAGTCTATGAACAAAATCAAACGGTATAATTGGGGCTTTTAGACGTTGTTCCTCTTCAAAAAACGTGTGCATTTTCAAGATTAGTTCCCGAATACCGCTTTCAATGGTTTTTGGCATGGTGACAATCTAAAATTTTCTTAAAAAACTATTGAAACAGTCGTGAACCCCTTTGTAAACAAAGTCTGTCAAAGGTCTGTCAGCTGTAGATAATCCAATATGGCGTCGTTAGTTCCAAATTTGGCCATTCTTCAGATAAGTTAGACGGACGTGTATACTCGCAGAGAAAACCTCAAAAAAGCGCGCGAAAACGGAGAAAAAAACCGAAAAAAATCGAAATGTAACTTTTGGTTACAAACAATCAAACATATAAACATATATCGTGGAATGTGCACTATTTTTTTAATATATATGAATATTCATGCGTATTACAATTCTTTGTTTATGTCAAGTGTTAAAAAAGCAATGCCAGAAGATGGAGGCTGTACTGAAAAATAATCATATTTAAATAAATTTCTATATTTTTATTTGAAATCATAAAATCTCAAATTGTACTGTTTCTTTATATTAGGTGATAGTCTTTTTTTGTAAAATTCTACTGCCATTCCAGTTTTAGCACCCAGTTTATTTAGAGTTTTACATAAAAATAAGTCAAATTAGAGCATTGGTTGATTTATATGGGAGGAAGGCATGGGCCCTAAATGGCCCAGAACGGGTAAAGTAGAGGCCTATGAGATGTGGCTCTACAGACGCATAAAAAATTTTCAGGATGAATAGAATTACGAATGTTGGAACTCCGGCATATAAAAAAAGATTGAGAAGAGCTGCGGACAATCAGGATAAGACAGTTTGAATATCTCGGACATATATAATAATGAGAGTATCAAAATATAGTCTAAATTAAAATCCAACTCGTCATTCAGGGGAAAAGAAGTTAAGGAGATGCCACAACTCATGTAATTTAAGGGACTGGTACCAATGTAACTAAACCGAATTGTTTTATGCGGTGTTGAATAGAACCATGTTCTTTTTCACGGCTGTTCAGAATTTAGAAGTTTTCTAGGACATTCTGCCGAGTTTCAGATTCCATTGCAGGGTCCACCATCAGGACTGATGTGTTGATGATGGACCCTGCCATGTAGATATCATAGCCATAGCAGAATATCCCTGAAAAATAGAATCATGATTGCCGACCTCCGATAGAGGGTGGCACTACGAGAAGAAGAAAGTTGATTTATATATGTAAATATACTTACTTACCATCACGCTGTTTCTCCGTTGGGGTAAGCAGAGAGAATAGAGCGCCACACTCTTCTGTCTTGACACTTTCTCTCGCCTCATTCCTATTCATACATCTTCGCATGCAATCTCGAGGACTTGAGGCTTCTAACAGGATCATCTCCCAGTATCTGGTTAATCTGGTCACGCCTTGTCTTCCGCGGTCATCTTCTCTTTCTGGCGGTCACCTTCTCTTCTTCTTTCCTCGTTCATTCGCCCAAACCATCTGAGCAACCCCTGAACTAATTATGGTAAGATCAGCTTTATATTCATTGCTAATATCTTCATTCTTTTCTCTATTGTGAATGGATTTGTCACATATTCATCTAAGGGATCTCATTTTCACTGCATTCAGTCTAATTTTGTTCAACTTCTGCCAGCTCCAGGCTTCACTTCCATACTTACATCAGTGTTGGTACCATAATTCCATTATATACTATTAGTCTTGACTAGGTAGACATATGTCTGTTCTGTTATTATTGCCTTCAAAGCACCATTCACCTTATTCCTTTCAACCTTCCTTCTATTATCGAATATACTTCCCGAATGAACAACCTCATCTACTTGTTTCAAACTTTCCTACTAATATTTCATTGCCTACTAATATTTCTCAAGTTGTCTTACTTTCCTCCTCGAATACCATCACTTATTCATTCATAATAAGGACACTTTCCTTGCATACATCATACATCCTGCTTACTGTATTCTGTAAGTCTTGTTCGCTATTTGTCATTAATACTTCATCGTCTATCAATATATGTTAATATTTTATATAATGAATATGTATTATTTATAATTACGAATTATATGAAACTTTTTACTAAATTTAGTAACTTTTGTATTTTTTAAATTGAAGTGTATTATTATATTAAACAAATTTTTATTAATTAATTAGAAAAGACATACAAAAAAATCAAATTAACGAAAAAATATTTTAACTGCTGCCGGAATTCGAACCATTAGACCTCCTTTCTTTCCGAGGATGGCACGTTATCCAATTTTGCCGTGGCAGTTTGGTAAGTTAATGAAAAAAAATTTGACCTTATATTTAGTCTCTTTTTAATTGATTAAAATTTTATTCCATTTTTAAAGCAATCTATTTTTTATAATGCAATAGTTACAAATATCTTTGTGTATCTACCGAAGTCTAAAGGACGCCAGAAATTAATTTTTCATTTTAATTTTTGGAAACATTTGAAGGTATTTGTGACATTATAAAAAGTAGATTGCTTTAAAAATCTCAATCAACAAAGCCGATATAATAATAACATAGTTTACACTAAAATATCATTTAAAAACTCATCAACCTTACTTACTTACGTACCATCACGTCATTTTCCGTGGGATAGAGAGAGAGGATAGAGCGCCACACCCTTCTGTCCTGACATACAACTCTCGTATATCTTCGCATGCAAGCTCGACGGTTGTTGAGGCTTCTAAAGGAACCATCCTTCCTTTCACTTCTTCTTCCAGTATCTGGTTAATCTGCCCCTTTTTTAATTATGTATTATGCAAATATTAGCTTTACATTAATTCCTTACATCTTCATTCTTTACTCAATCATAAATGGATTTGTCACTCTAAGGGATTTCATCTCCACTGCATTCAGTCTACTTTCATTCCTCTTCTGCCAGCTCCAGGCTTCACTTCCATACATCAGTGTCGGTACCAGAACTCCATTATGTACCGCTAGCTTTGACATACGTCTATTAGAAATTATTATTCCCCGCAGTCACTTTCTTCGATATCTTTCTCAACATTTCCTCTTCTATCGAACATACTTCCCAAAAACACAAATTCATCTACTTGTTCCAAACATTCATTGTCTACTAGTATTTCACACATTGTCTTACTTTCCTTGTTCTCGAATACCATTACTTTTGACTTGTTTACATTCATAATAAGATCACTTTCCTTGCATACATCATACATCCTCTACATACAAACTAGACTCTGTAAGTCTTGTTTGCTATTGGCATTAATATTGCATCATCCGCATACAGTAAACAACATACAATCAAATCACTCATTTTCGCCCCTACATTCATACATTCCAGTTCTTTCATGCAATTATCCATATACAAGTTGAACAGCCATGGAGACATTATGCAACCCTGTTTGACACCTTTTGTAATATCAAAACATGGTGTGAATGATCCATTGATTCTTACATACGCAGTACTTCCCTTGTAAAGGGATGCAACTGCACGTATAAGTTTACTGTTCACCTTGTAACCAAGGAATGCCTTCCATCCTTCCTCTTATAACTCTTATCATAAGCCTTTTGCAGATCTACAAATGCACAGAAAAGTTTTTAGTTTTTCACTAAAAAAAATTCCATCAACACTCTTAGAGAGAAGATCTGATCCTCTTCCACCCACAAAAGCCCCTTGCACGTCCCATACCTTTTCTTTCGTCACCGACCTTACTCTTTCTATCAAAATTCTTCCATGAAGATTTCCAACCGAGCTTAAAAGACTGATTGCCCTGTAATTCTTGCATTCCATTCTCGACCCTTTACCTTTGAAGAGAGGCGTAATAACTGCTCTCCTCTAGTCTAAAAGGGTGTAGCTCTCCCTCAAACATTAATTAAAGAGTGTACTAAGCCACTAAATTACTAATGGGCCACCAGCCATGATATATTCGGCGGCAACCTTATCATAACCCGCAGTCTTACCATTCTTCATATGTTTTATTGCTCACTTTATTTCTTCCATACTTATCTTGCTGACCTCATCAACCTAATATAAAAATAATGATGTGTACCTACATGTTTACTAATTTTTGACTCATAACTTTATTTGTTAAAGCTAGAAGGAAAATAAATACTTATGTTATAATTAAGAAAAAAAATATTTATTCAACTTGTGTTAAATACATTTTATAGACATTGAGAAAAGTACTTAATATTTAAAAAAAATAATACCAATGTTAAATTAATAATAAGTATCATTCTTTTATGAATGGTTCCATCGAGGCCACAAGAAAATGTAATTTTTTATAATTATAATTGATTTTTATTGTAAAAATTGTGACACGATCCTTCAGGATCTCTTTCATTATTAAATATAAAGAAAATCAGGATTATCCCTTCAATTTGGCGAGTTTTTAGAAAATGAAGAAGCATTCCTTAGAGCTTTTCGCAAACGAGGAGTTTTCCATTTACTGCGAGATCCCAAGGTGGCACACAAGGAGTTGGGGGAAACTCCTTCATCAACGTCATCTGCCTCAGTTTTAATTTCCATTTTCTGTAACAATATTTATGAATCTGTCAGTCATGTGTGAAATTGTAGATATGTAGTTAAAAAAATTAAATTAAAGTAAATAAACAATTAAGAAAGATTTAAGATTTATGAAAAATGTATTGATTTTTCCATGTATTAAGAAGAATATTAAGATGAGTCAAATATTAATTTGTTAAAAATTATTGTTAAATTAATTTGACATTAGAAAACCAGGTGTTACTATGTACTTATGGCGACTACAGCCATCATTTTGACGGTTGATCTTGAGAAATGACTAAATGAGGGCAAATAAAATTAAGATTTGTGTAAAGTGACAAATAAAACAGGTATCAGTTATTTTATTTGTTACTAAATTGCCTTTTACTTAATTTGTATATTAAGCACATACAGTTTTTTAAAGGTCCCACACATATATAGATTTCTTGCAATTATTACACGCTTTGTTTTTTCCATTTTTCATACATTTTTGATCAACTAGACATTTCTGTTTTCTGGACCTTGTTCAAATGGTTCTTCAATAGTAAAATCAGTTGGACCAGCCTTTTAGCTTTTAGATCTTCCAGGGATAAAAAATACTCCGAATATCATTGTTTGTTTATCGTTAAGCTTCTATCTTTTGTAATTTCAGTAGAAGTATTTTATGGAGAAATCACCACGAAGCAATGATAATCTTGTTGTTTTAATTATTTCACCTCATGTGTGGTGTTGGGCCTGCAGATTTCCATTTTGGAGTACATCTGCCTGATTGCATATACATTTGATCTATATGTTAATTACGCACCATTAATTGCTACTCATTTATCTCCAATTATAAGACGTAATAACAACCTTCAAGAATACATAGCGTTTTTTAACGACAATTGGAAATCAAGTTCTTTGAAGTACATGTCTATTCTTTCACGGTCTGCTCCTGCATAGTTGGAAGAAGAAGTGTTAATGGTCCGGTATAAATCGACGTCATCACTATTGTCGTTATCTTTAAAAATTTCACTACCACATTCTCCTTCTTACTGATCATATATATTTATACTATATTTCTTGATAGTTCTTGATCTTTTTGTCATGTGGCATGATTTCTATGAACAATTATATCAAAATAGTATTTTGCAAATGCAGCTTCCAATGAGCATTATCATAACATATCAAGACACCAACGCTGACCCCTATGGGATGTTTTGTTTTTACCTTCAAGTTTTCGGTTGCTTTCTTTGTAGGTATAATATAGTATATTATGAAAAGTAAATGAGACAACATTTATTTCTACTACGGGTATCAAACTCTAAAATATTAAAAGGACAAATTTATATAAAGTACGTACTATGTAATAATATGTATTAATAGTCATGCAATCCTACAATAGCAAATAAAATTTCAGCATCGTGTGATAAATTCAGCCAATGTTTATTCTCTCTCTCACATATGAGAAGCAGTGCAAAATTTTGTACCTAGAGAAGCACCACATTTTTGTTAAACAGTTTCATTGTTCGCATTTTTTTCATAATAAAAATGCATTATCATTAAACAAAAAAAATATGATATTGCATTATCGTTTAATATGTTTAACGATAATGCTATATCACATTTCTAAAAAATGCTCAAATGGAGGAAAATACAAGTGTCATTGTAACAGTGACATGTGGTCCTACATGATAAAAATTAATAATGTATTTTGTATTAATAATTTTTATATTAATATTTTTGAGTTTTGAAACGTTGACGAATTATGCTTGAAACCAAACAAGTATATAAGGTATAAGCGAAACATCTTCAATTAATGTTGAGTTGTATCAGAGTGATAGCAATGCAGTTTTTCTAATGTTAAAAATAGCTTTTTTCTATTACCTGTATGATCAAACGCAATAATTGATGCTGTTGGTCCAAGGAGTTGGTAATTTCTTTAAGTCGTCTTTTTTGTTTGTCTAATTCACTACTTATATAATCTTCTCCGCTTTCTAAAACCATATCTATTCCTAAAACATAATTATTTTTTTATATAACTATATATATAATATATAAACATAAATATTTTTATAGAATTGGTAGACTTTTATAATAATATTTAAATTCGCTCAACTAAAAATCATTCATCAAAAAAATATCAACAAAGCTGTATATCAAGATACTTTATTACCATCTTCTGTGAAAGGGCTGCATAACCATTTCCTTAAAATGAAGTCTAAGAATCCAAGTTTGCATTTTGCGTCATTGGGATATTCAATTAACTCATTTCTGTCTACTTTTGCCAAAATCATGGCTGGTAGTTTACGTTCCAATTCTGTATGAAGAACTACCTATAAAATAAGAATGCATTTCTTTTCAATTTGTTCCGTTTATTTAAAAGGAACTTCTTGACTTTTCATTATTATGTACACAGTAGAACATCGTCAATTTGGAATTCAAGGGATCCAAAAAATACATTTTAAATTGTGCGGAAATCTGTTAAACCAAAATTTAAGATTCCAATTTTTTTTTGATATTGCGAATATTGATGGTATTTTTTTTAACTTGTGACTTAATTTGTGAATTGTGTTGATGCAATTGTTTCATCACTAATCGCAATGTGATTTCGAAATTTGCAAAAAATTATAAAACTAATTATTTCGAAATCAAAGCAAAGATTGCGCCATCTATATTATTAATGTTCTAAAATATTATTGATGTATTTGCTTAAAAACAACATAAATAATTTTTTCCAATTTGTCATGTTTGGATGGCCTTAATCAAAAATGTTCAGAGTTAACTTTATGAAAGGCTACTTCAATCTCAGATATTTCTATGTCTCAACACAGATATTTCTAGGGAGATAGGCATAGTCCAACCAAAATTTTTATATTTAACTTAAATTGAAATAAACAAATAAATAAATAAAACAAAATAAGAAAACTTCACTTTTTTTAGTTTTAAATAAATATAACTTTATTCCAGAATGTGGGGAGGTTCGTGCAATCCCACCCATTCCATATAAAAGTAGATACATATATAGATAAATTATTATATAAAATAAAAGAGAAAAAAAGAAAATCATATAAAATAGAAGAGAAAACAAGTACATATCGGTATTAAAAGAGTATAAAAAAAGAAAACAAGTATAGGTATTATATTAATATAAAGAAAAATCATATAAATATATCGTATAATAGCGGCTTTAGCGAGCGGTGGCATGTCGATTATGAGGGGCCAGTATCTTTCTCCAGTGTGCATCAATGCTGGATGCTGGAGAAAGGTGGGCTTCCAGGATAAGGATATTTCCGGAGCTGTATTTCCTTTCCCTCATTCCTACCACCCTGGATCTTATGAGGGCTGCAAAGTTGGGAACACGCCCCTCAGTGAACATACCGGAAGCGCTGCAATATCTGGGAAGGCCAAACATCATACGGAAGGCGTTGTTATATTGTATGCGAAGTCTTTCTATGCTGCTCTTTTTATAATTTGTCCAGAGTTCACATGTATATAACGTTGCACAGAAGGCAAGAAAAAGTGTTCTTTTTACAGCGGTGCTACAAAGACGAAACCTTCTACACAGCATATTAGCTTTTATACTGAGAGCTCGTCTTTGCCTGTCAATATCGTCGTCGTCCATTAGATTATTGGTGATTATGTGTCCTAGGTATTTTGTTCTTTCGGTCACCTTCAGGACCACACCGTTCAGCTAACTGAACTGGAGGAATACTTCTTGGGCCCTGACCATACTTTATAACCAACAGTGCTGTTTTATTAGGTTTATTGAGCATGTTTGTTTCTTCAGCAAACACTTCACAGACCTTTAGAAGAACGCGTAGTCCTCTTATAGACGGTGCCATCAGTAACATATCATCAGCATAACTAATGTTGTTTAGACACTGTCCTCCGATGTGAGAGCCTACCCCTGCGTTGTTTAGCCTTTGAGTGAGTTCGTCCATATAAAGGTTGAACAGTATCGGGGACATGCACCCTCCCTGTCTGACGCCGCTCGTCATGCGGACAGGTTCGGAAAGACTGTCTTTCCACCTTACTTGGTTTTCCTGTTGGTTGTGCCACGAGTAGAGGATTCGTATTACCTCCGATGGTATGCCTCTTTCTCTAAGTTTTGCCCAAAGTAAAGGGTGAGAAACTCTGTCGAAGGCCTTGCTCAAGTCTAGGAAACATGCGTATGAAGTAGTCTTTTTGTTTCTGTAGTATTCCAGTGTCGGTTTTACAGTAAATATTGCAGCGTCGGTAGAGGTCTGTTTTTTGAAACCCATCTAGTTGTCGTTAGTTTCCATGCTGGATTCGACCTGATCTAGCAGGACGCGTTCGAATAATCTCGCGATGGTTGTAGCAATCGAGATTGGTCTGTAGTTCTCGAGGGAGGTTGAGTCCGATAATTTGGATTTAAGAATGGGTGTAATTATGGTCCTCGTCATATTACTCAGTAATTGCCCATTCTTTATAATGTCAGTAAACAACCTCACCAGGAGCTGCAAGATTGGTTCTCCCGCGTGTTTGACGTGTTCAATGCTTAGTCCGTCGTGGCCTGCCGATTTACCACCTTTCATATGTCTCAAGGCGGTATTGACCATGTTCACAGTAATTGAAAGTCCATTACCTTCAATTGTTGTTTGATTAATTGGCGGTTCACTCGAGGAGATCAGAGAGGTCGGAGTTAGGGTGGTAAAATGATCTGCGAAAATGTTTGCGATTGCTTTGGGATTCGTTTCTCCATTTATATTACTTTGAATTTTACAATTTTTATTCGATTTATTCCAAAACTGTCTGAAGTTACGATTATCTAGGTCCCTAGCTATTTTATTTTGTATTTGCTGTTTCCTTCTGACATTTTTTCAGGGCCAGTTTAAACGCTGCACGCTTTAATTTTCTTTCCTCTGCGATGGGACCTACGAGTGGTCTACCATTTTCGATCCAAATCATCATCGCGTATCTGGTTTCCGCATATTTTTGTGCAACAAAATCATTCCATCCGCATAAATTCGAGAGCATAAGTTTTTTATAATTAAAAAAAAAATGGATTTATGTGACTTGAAATATACAGTTTTACGTGTTTTAAAATTTTTGAATTTTTTTCAAATTATGAGGAATAATAACATTCTTCATCTCCATGTGAACCACATAATTTCCTATTTACTTTCTTCAATTCTTCAATTTTAGTCAACTGGATTATCGTGCTAAGAAGTAATTGTTTATTGAATTTTAAAATAATTGGTCATGGATTGGATTTAAAATAAGTAGTATTGAAAAAATATCTATATTTGCGTAAGTATTGAATATCAAAAATTTTTATGAAATGATCCTACTGATTATTTATAAATACTTTACCTGCATTGCTAATCTTTTCAACTGTGCATTACGTCTGACACTCTCGATATCTCCAACAGCCAAACCAATAAGCAGGTTCATCAATAGAATAGGCATGAGTACCATAAATATTCCCAAAATAAGAAATGCCGGAAATGGATAGGGAAGAGATCGTTGGTCGTCATCCATGTAGTAAGGCTGGACGTAAGTTCCAACAAAGTCAATTTCTCCCAGCATCATGGCAAATGTACGCATTAAAGACAATGGTATTGTACTGAATGACAAATGTTGTCCCTGAAAATTTTATTAGTGATAGTTAGAATAACTCTGTTGATCAAGTCTACTTTTTCAAAATGTAATGGCATAGACTAATGACTGAACAATATTTATACCTTTGACATGAGGATATAAAAAGCAAGTCCAAAAGCTATTATCAGTATAGAGAACACCATAAGAACTTTAATTAATGTTTGAAGTATTTCCAAAAACATCACCACATAAATACCAATACGATCAAAATGCTGAAGTAACAGTAGGAGTTGGAACCAACTTAGGAAAACGGTTAGTGATGCGGCAGAATACTGGAAAAATGATAAACCTTTAAAGTGGGTATTATTTTCTCCAAGCGTGTATCTCAAAATGTAACAGGCTGTTAAATTACAAACTACTAATAAAAAAGATATTCTTTAATTACCTGAATTTCATGAAAATACCAAATTCCTATAGGTGAAATCATGACCATTGAGCAGATGCAGAGTAACCATGCAACAAAATTTGATGGGTCCAATATATAATGTAACTTTTGTTGATAGACATTGTAAATTTCTCTTGTCGTACATACAATATTGTAAATTATTATACCCATGGCACTGACATACATAATTGCTGTAGTATGCATTCCTGTGAATTTTTTTTAATTCAATAAAAATAATTAGATAGAAGAACTAAAGACTAATTAGTATATATGATATGTCATATTATTTACACAACCGTATTCTGAAAATAGCAATATTCAGATCTTAAGATTGTTATCCCAACACTTAATAGACGAGAAAGAAAACAAAACATAAACATCGGTTATCCGTGAAACGTCAAATTATAAATACTAGTCCAACACGACAATGACAAATTTGCCCTCATTTTACATCAGGACGCTGTGGGAGAAGAAATTAATAAGAAATAATCTTTTTTCTATAAGCTTTAAATACAGCATTAGTACCTACTTTTTAAATATAATTTTGGTCGAAACATAAGAATTGTGAGGTAACGTTTGCGATACTTCGGTAATTCGTATGAAGCTGATTATCCAAGCTGCCTGCCTTCTTCCAAGTCTTCTTATCCAAGCTGTCAGACCAGACCGCTTGGATAAGAAGGCACCGGAGAAATCAATCCCTTTTCTGAAGGCACTGCAGAAATCGGACACAGCGTGTAAAATAGACTAGAAATTAGAGAGATATGTGAAAATATACAAATCTCCTTATTTGAGTACGACAAACACCGACGTATACCTACGTCTCATTTTTTAATTTTTTTATTCTCATCTATTAAGTGTCAGGATAACAATCTTAAGATCCCAATATAGCTATTTTCAGAATAGGGTCAACATATATATATGTGGTAAAAATTTTTTTTACATTTTTAAAATATGCCCCCCTATTCTCCAGAATAGTAAGAAAGCCCTAAATACCTTTCAATAAAGTATTCTATATTTATTTATATATTATTTTTTTATTCATAATAATGAACTGTAAATAAATATAAAAATAAAAAATATATAAAAAAGCTGAAAGCAAAACAAGCCTGTCTTTAGCGCTTTAATCACTGTACACTGTCAATTTTGGCTTTTTGACAGATATCATGACATTTCTCATAGAAACTTTAAGCTTGTGTCCCTTCTATTTTGTGTATTACTAATATAACAATCTAGTTATCCTGAAAATAAGGGGGATGGTCAGGTTATGATTAATTTTTAATTAAAATAATCTTACCATCGTCATCTTTTTTGTCGCCACTTTTTGAACTTTTAATCAAGACACTTAAATCAATTTTTTTCAAAAGCACTGCGCTGTGAGGTTTGGTAGTATTATCAACATGAATATTCATTAAAGACGATGAAAATATTGTAACAAATAAAAGAAATATACAATAGAAAAGTAAAGTAACGAGATGAAAATATTTTCCATAAGAATTCCACTTCATCTCTAAATATTTTTGACTTAGTGGATGCGCTAGAAGTTCCACTCTACCGTGAGATACCATTGCCTGCAAAATACATACAATTCTGTATACAGGCTTAAATTTTTTAAATCATCACATTATGTGTACTTAAAGTAGTTTCATGTTCAGATAAAATACATTAATTTACTGAACAGGCTTATTAAACCACTGAAATGACTTTCATTAAAGTCCTAAATATCTTAAAACTTCTGATATATTAGTGATGGAATAATTAATTGTAATGATGATTGAGAACTGTGATTTAACAATTGGAGTTTCTGGTGTACATGTGATCGCTCGCCAAATAATATTACAGTTAAACACCAATCACACAATCACGGTTTAAATCATCACTAGTTCTCATGCATATTGTATTATAGTATACTAAGTTACAAACTGAAATAATAAAAAAATTGTTTTTCGATCATTGTATAGCCGTTGAAAACTAAGTACAACTATTTCAAATTCATAAAATTATATATTTGTTATAATTCTCCACTTGCTTGAAATGCCGAATATCCACGCTTTAATACCATATTATAATCACCAATATATATATAATCACCAAAACATTGTATGTGGATAGCGTTTAGAGCAAGAAGGTCAAGAATTCATGTCTCGTCCCGGGACTATCGACAAGGACATTGCTTGTGACAATAATAATAAGAATATAAATGTGACATGCATTTTATCTAAACATCTCTACTACAGTAAATACACTCAATAAAAATTAAAAAGAAATTTTTAAATTATGTATTAAGTAATATGAATATTAATTATTTATATTGTAATATACATTTAAAATAAAGCGTTTTATTTGTATTATTAATAGAAAAATGCAGATATTTACAGCTTTAAAAGCTAAACAGTTGTTCTGACTTACATTAGCTACACAAAGTGGATTATACTGGAAATCGTCATTTTTGCTCTTCAGGTGAGCTATTTCAGCTTGAGACTTTTGGTAGAAATGGAATTGGTATTTTATCTATTATTTGGAAAAACAAAGAACACTACTTATTAATTCATGCAAATTATATGACTTACATTCATTGCAGGCAAAGGTAGTTGTGAGAAAACTTCCGAGTCATCGCAAATGACTTGGGGGCACAGCAAGCATCTGAAGCTGTATTTGATCTATACCAAAATTGAATTGCTATTATTCCTTAAAAGTAATATGAGCTCTAAATTGCTTTTTTAGATGTTAATTTTATTTTAAAACCGAATTTTATCTAGATATATTTCAATACATAATTTTATTAATGAATTCATATATGTACATATGTATGTGTTTATTAATTTTTACTAACAATTAACTCAAAATACAATACATATTTGTATTGTAAATCACTTCTTTCTTGGAATGTATAGGGTATTTTTTTAGAGGCGTAGGTAAAACTTTAAAATGAAATAAAATACATGAAAATTGTGGTAGATCTGTGTATGGTATTGACTTTATTGGAATAACAATTTTTGCCATTAGTGTTTAAATATGGTTGAGATACCACAATTTTTGAAATACATTTGCAAAATTTGTAATGTTGTTCTAGCGTAAGTCTATTTATGGTGAAATGGCAAACTAAACTGAGCACAAATTAGCTCTCGATTGTCAAATTGGTTGTCGCTAGGAAAAGTTGCCAATTTGGAAAGAACCTCTTAAAAAACATTCAATATTTAAATACTAATGGCATAAAATTATCTTTCCGATAAATGCAATACCAAGGCCAGTCGTAAGAACAGGGCGCCAAATACGACATTGATTTAACCCTTGAGAGACGTCGCAATAAAGTCCGCTGACATAACCATTACATATTGCACATTGGCGATCTCTATTGTAGAAGAAGTGAACACTCCACAACAAAGTGCATATAATTTACGGCCTCATAAGCAGTAATCAGTCCGCCCTCTACCTCCGCGGGTAAAGATCGTCCTCCTGATGACGTTGAATAAGAATTCAACGAAACATCGAGAATCGTTTCTCGGAAAAACATACGGTTCGTATAAAATATCCGCAACCAGTTACAGTTAAATATGTCTAACGACCATAATAACAACCTTAACTCTTTAATATATGTTAATTTAATATATAGTTATAAATTCTGTCAATCCTTCCATCTCCCATTGGTCGTCAGAATTTCTAGGCTCAGTGAACTTAAACTCTACCATTTACAATCTGTATTATGTAATAATTTTATTTGAATTTTTAACATTCTTACTTGTGGCAATGTTTAAACATTCCACAAGTAAGAATTTCGTCAATTAAAAATGTTAAAAATGGTCACCCGGTGTCTGCCCACTGGCGACTCTCTATTATCCATACTATTGTATGGATAATTATAAAAAGTCAGGTATTGAGTAATACCTGAAGGTCTGTCAGATCTAAATTGAATTATATATTTTAGTAACTCACATAAAACGATTTTGAATCTTTTTTGCAATTTGCTTTGGTAATGCATTTATCTTGTACTGCTTCAAACACCCGTGGCATGAATGCAATAAGTGCCAGCACCACACAAGGATGTTTGTCTGACCTGAGTGCCATCACTTCAGCTGCTCTAGAAATAAAATCATTTATAAATTATGTTGTTGTCAACACATTTTTAGGAATGTATTTAGAAAATAGTTGGTACTTTTTTTTATTTCAAAATATATAATGACGTCATTCTTGTGATGTTAATTTTACTGTTCAAATAATCAAACAGAGCTATTAAATTTCTGTGCAGATATTAAAAGTGCAAACTCACTTTCTACGCAAAAACTGCATTAACAGTTATATGTATATTGAATAATAAAGGAGAAGAAAAAAGCGGAATTAAGTTGCAGTGATTTTACCAATTTACATTGGACAAAGTGGAAGAAAAATAAAGGAGCCATAAGAGAGCAATAAAAATCTTCAGCATAAATTTAGAAATGGCAGGACATGCCAAAATGAAGGTGCATTCCTTTGATAATAATAATTTAACTTAATACACAGCTGTAAGAAATGGACAAATTAGAAAATATAGAAATTTACAATAATAAGACAAATAATAAAAACATAATTAATATTCAATTACTACTCCACATCTTTCCATTCTAACCCCGTCCCCTATCCTCATTCCCATAATATACACTCTATCCGCATAATTACTCTCTCTAATTGTTTTTAATTTTAGTTGAAATATGTTATTGATAATGAGAAGTTGCCTCTCTATAACATTTCAAAATAAAATATACAGTGGAATGAATGAAATGAATAGCTTATTGGTCTTGTGGTTAGGACTCTTGCCTCGTAATCTAAAGGTCGTGGGTTTGAATCTCACTCCAGACCAGCAAGTTTGTTCTATTTCCGTAGCACAAGCGCTTAGCTTAATTTGAAAATAGTAAGAATATTGTTCTGACACGTATTCCGTGTTCGCATCTCTGTTTAAAAAATGATAAAATAAAACAGTGTTTTTCTTAACATATTTAATAAAAAAAATTACATTATGTTGTGCAGTCAGCCATGAACCTACAAGGCTCTTAGAGCCAACTGTAATGATTAGAGTATGGGCGTGGCATAAGGGCCTAGGTAGTACTGTCTACAACAGTAAAATATAATATGTTAGATTTTTATTTTTTACCTTTTTTCGTGTGTAACCATTGCTAGAGCCGAATCGGGAAATTTATAATAGATAGCATAGTCTATGGCACTCATATCCATTGTGTTATAAAAAAGTTTGCATCCCATGGTCAATAACAATGTAATCGCTTTTGGTTTATTCTCCATTGTCGCTAAGTGAAGTGCTGTGTTCTGAAAATAAGTATATATGTATTTTTATCATTGAATAAATTGTAAATTTCTTAAAAATATAGGTAGGTACATTTTTAATGATGTTTGTTGCATCTGAAGACACCATCGTATGCGAAGGTGTTGTCTGTTACATGTGTTGAAATTCTGTATGATTGAAGAAGAGACAGAAGTATATTTATAGGAGTACAGAAAATTGGTGGAAAGTGGTTATTCAGATCTGGTCACAATTCCAAATATGTATAAGAAAATCCATTTCAAGAACTGTTTTTATAGTGAGATTTTATGGTGATGTTTTTTTATAGTGGGTGATGTCCTTCATTCTATCCTCTTCTCTGTAGTATTTTTATCTGATCTATCTCTGATCTAAAATAAGAGTTAAATTATGTTTAATATGAGTGTGATATCAAATGTACAGTAAAACTTCGATTTTACGTTCCTCGTTTTCACGTTTTCCCGCTTTTTACACCGAAAAGTCGAAGTCCCATTTCATCTCCATACATTCCCATACAAATATTTCACGCAATTTACGCGGATGAATTTTATTCACTTCCCTGGTTTTACAAAAAATCATTTAGAAAATTCAACATTTCAACTCCACATTAATTTAAATTTACGAGCGAAATTATGAATTTTACTTTTTCTTTCCAAAAACTCAATTAATCAATAAAATCAATAAAATAAAAAAAAATCAATAAAAAACCCAACATTAGATGAATTTTCAACGCGGCAGTTACGATCTCTTGTGGTTGGGTTCCGACTAAATTTAGTTAGTAATGAAGTAACGTAAAAGGGAAATAATTACTGAATATAAATGTTTCCAACGCTTGAATAATGCTCTTTTTTAGTAATTTTACTCATTTTACCATCAGCAATTCGTGCGCGCGAAAATCATACTCGCGTTTTGGCGTGATCTAAGTGACAGCCACAGCCGCCGCGATGTATTGACTTAGGCCCGGTTGTTTCAAATTCGATCAAAGTAAGCGTAGAGTTTAAACTGAAATTTTACGTTCTCCACCAATCAGACGATCCGTTTTCGTAAAAATCTATGCTTTTATCGACCGCTTACTTTGATCGAACTTGAAACAACCGGGCCTTAGGGCCGGTTGTTTCAAGTTGGATTAAAGTAAGCCTTCTTTTAAAGCATAGATTTTTACGTTCTCCACCAACCAGATGATCCGTTTTCGTAAAAATCTATGCTTTAATTGACCGCTTACTTTGATCGAACTTGAAGCAACCGGGCCTTAGAGCCAGTCCAGATGGGGCGTTTTACGCGCGTTTTAAACACTCGCGCGTAATCGAGATACTGGAGCTACATTCATCCCGTCCTGACGCGCGTTTGCTCACTCGCGCGTATGAGCCTGTCCAGATGCGGCGTTTTACGCGCGAGTGCTCTCGCGCGTAGACACTAGAGGTGCGTCGTTCGCGAACGAACCGGCTCAGTGAACTGGATCTTTTCGTTGAACCGGATCTTTATCAGCTCAACGCTCAATATATCGATTTTGGGTTCCCCAAAATCGATATATTTTTTCCGTCGTCGATATTTTTTTGGTCCCCAAAATCGATATATTTTTTCCAGCGACCTTTTTTTTTCTTGGTCATCATCGATATATATATATATATATATATATCTCAGATTCAGATCAGCTCAGCTCATATTCAGATCAGCTCAGCTCATATTCAGATCAGCTCAGCTCATATTCAGATCAGCTCAGCTCAGATTCTGATCAGCTCAACTCAGGTTCAGATCAAATTGAACCGGTTCAATTTGAACGGTTGAGCTGATGAGCCGGATCAGTCAGGTGAGCCGGATCGCCCACCACTAGTAGACACTCGCGCGTAATCGAGATACTGGAGCTACATACATCCCGTCCAGATGCTGACGCGCGTACGTTCACTCGCGCGTAATACGCTTACTACGCGCGAGACTCCCGACTCGCGCGTACAGCGCGCGAGCGCCGCACATGTTGAGATACTCGGGCCTCATTGTTGCGTCCAGAACTATGCGCGAGTCCGTGGTAGAGATCCGCAATATTGGGTTTGAGTCTGGAATATCTAAATTTTTTTCGACAAGTTTTTATATAAAACATTACTTTTGCCATATGCGCCAACATCTACTGAAACAAAACAATTATTTGCATATCTGGATGCAATATAAATTGAAACGCGGGGTTGATCTCGCGCGTAAAACGCGGCATCTGGACGCAATCTAAATTGGAACGCGCGAGTGGCCTCGCGCGTAAAACGCCCCATCTGGACAGGCTCTTATGAATTATTTTTTTAAGTATTCGTTAGTTTATATTGTTAAATTCGCATTTCATTTTGTTTTACGCACTTTCTTGAATTTTTTTCTCTAAAATCATTATAAAATGCATCATGATTTTAAATTGATATTGAGCGGCCAAGTTTAGAGCATCCGCCAATTTTTTAACAGAATACGAAATCGAAGATATGGGCGCTATAAAAAATGATCGTCCTCTAAAATTTAGGGATTTACCTGGAGAATAAGGGCCCAAATATTGACCTAAACCAAGTAGAGGATTGGAGGCAAAAGACATTTACAACTCCTATGAAACAGGGTAATTTTTTTTAGCAATAGCGACAGAAAGAAATAGTAAATAGGTAAAATAAAAATAGTAAAAAGTAATCTAAAACATATTTACATATATATACTAAAATACATTTTTGAAAATAACATATGAAATATGAAATTATTTTAAACATTAATTATTTTTACTTTCATCGAAAACTCATTTTTATATAAATTTTCATTTCCTCACTTTTACATTTTCCTTAGTTCTACACCGATTTTTTCCGGTGAAAAAATCGGTGTAGAAGTGTTCCCTGGAGAAGTGTAAAACTGAGGTTTCACAATCTATATAATTTATAATAAAAATCATAGCACATGTTTTCGTAAAGCCTTTCTTAAATTTGGACTTCTTATTAAAAAAGTCATTATGTTTATAAAACTATTCAAAAATATATTTATTTGTAATATTGTCGTTATTAAAATGTTCTGGTTTGAGTTATCTGGGGTATTACGGTGTGTATCTGTGACCTTTCTGGCCGTTGTTTCGGGACCCGTTGCAGGGCTGATGTGTTATTATGAGTCTTGATGATATTGTTGTTAAGTATTGACTTGCAATACCATGTCGAAAGCAGGGTTTATCATTATCAGCAAGTACTATGGTTAAGTATTGGCTTGCAATACCGTGTCAAAATCAGGGTGTGTTGTGTTTATGCATTCCGTGGCAATACCATTTGGGAAACGTGCATTGTCTCGAGTTGTCTCCTTGAAAGGCATGCCTGGTGATTTTTTGACTTTTCTAGGATTTTCAGCTTGATTATAGCTTTACTAGCATACTACTACTAACGTACTAACCCCATCCTTGTCTGTTTGGTCCAATAAGTGAGAGTGCACAGAGTGCAACAACTCTACTGTTTGTGTATACCCTGACATTGCTGCCAAGTGTAAAGGATTCCTGCCATGATGGTCTCTGTGTAGCAAGGCCCCTCTGGCGAGCAGCAATTGTATCACTCGAGTATGTCCCTGCTGGGAAGCAATGTGCAGAGGGGTCAAACCCTCTCCATCACTTTCATTAATTATGAAGGCGCCTTTCAAAGAGTCCAGCAACTGACACACGGTGTGGTAGCGACCGTATCTGTAAATTTTATTTTATCGGTCATTGTATTTGATCAGTTTCATATTCAACATAAATTATAATTACCCTTAGACCCCATTTGAAAGCAATTCATTAGCGGAAATTTATACATTTTTACCATTACTTCTTTCTTATATGGAATTCCACGTTAAATGTTGTGATTTAATTTGTTAAAAATGTCCAAAAGAAGAGCTTGTTCCACGCTCAATTCTATACTATCCTTTTTTACACGATTTCCAAGACAGATCTCAAGACAAAATCAAGATAATATTTAAAATGTACTTAATACTCTGCGACGCAAGATGTAAATAAAGTTTCACTTATCTTAATATGTTTTATTTATTACTAGCCCGTGAAAAATATATACTATCTTATATATATATATATATAATATATATATATATATATTATATATATTTATAAATTTATTTTATTATTACCTGGCAGCAAAGTGCAATGGACTTTCATTGTTGTTATTTTTCAGGTTAATACAGGCTCCGAGTTGAATGAGGTTTTCTAAGGAGCGAATGTGTCCCTCTCTGCTGGCGTAGTGGAGCGGAGAACAGCCCATGTTGTCTTTTTCATTCAATAGTTGATGTATATTTTTATCTTTTTCGTACTGCAAAAATATACCATACTTTAATATGAGTTCAGTTTAATTGTACAAATAAAAATATATTATTTTTATTTGTTTAATGTTACATACAGTTTATTACATTTTATTTTATTTTAGTTTATCAAAACAATAATTAGTTCATAAATCTTCTCGCCGTTCAGAGGTACAAAAAAAAGGTAGAGCCAAAAAGAGAGAAGAGACTAACTAACTCTTGTGCCTGGAAAGAGACTTGTACAGTGAAACTCTCTTAATATGTTTTTCAAGGGACTAGCAAATAAAAACTTATTAGGCGTGAAACATATTAAGTGATTTCAATATTTTCATATATTATTTACACTTTCTAATTTTGCGTTTTAATTAAATTTTCGTCTTAATAATATGACAATTTAAGGACATTTTATTTAAAAAAAATTAAGCAAATATATAAATTTGTACAATATTACCTATGTAAATAGCACCTGAGGGTCAGGAAACAATAAAAAACCATAAAGCAATAAAAATGTTAGTACTGTTAAAAAATATTTGTATTAATAACCATACTAAAAGGAAACCATAAAATAACTTACGTAGGTATGTCACTACTCATGTACAAATCTTAATTTTAAAACAAATTAATATAAGTTATCTAAATTACTATTGCAAAAAAAAAAAATACCAATCTTAAACTAGTGTGGTTCGCGACCGAACTAGTTCATAAGAGCGCTCCCACAGACGAACTACGCGAACTAGTTCCCAGATCTCTTACTCTTTAGTTCGTTTTAGAGATGGGTCATTCATGAACAAAACAGTTCACTTTACTGAACGAACGAACGGTATAGTTCACTTTAGTAAACTGGTCGTTACTAGTTATGAGTATATGAAAAATTATTCATCCATTAAAGGAGAACGGGCATTTTGGCCTAGGAACCAATAACAGCATGATATATATCATTGGAAAGGTATTTTTATGTACTTCAACTATTGTTATGGCGGGAAGTCCGAAATCGCTGTGTGAAAAAAGTTATTGCTCAATAAAGCCAGACTTAGACAAAAATAAAAATAAATTATTTTTTCAGAATTTTATCGTAAAATGGTGTAACAACAAGTAATATGTCATTTTATGTAGGTACAGTGTTTCGGTGTTTCGGACTGGATCAGATGTGATCCTGAAAAGGGCCTTTTTATGACTCGACACGGTCGCCACGAATCTATGTCTTCATTGCTATTTATGTATGAACAAAAGATGAACGAACATAATATAACCCTAGTATAATATATCTACTGCAATAAATAAAATAAAAACAAACCTGCAATAGTGCATGTTCCTGTAAATAATCTGCAAGTTCAGGTCGATCTTGTGGAATATTTTCACCCAAAATGTGATGCTGATACCTTCTGTTGTGTAGCCCACGCTGGCACATAACACAATGAATGTAGTGTTCATCCATGACTAAGTATGCCGTTTGCTCCGTACAGGAATACGCAAATTAAATGTACGGTTCCCCATACTCGCACACCAAAAACTGTCAGACGGCCAAATTGTAAAAGTGCCAGTCGACAGTAGTGGCGTAGAAATTCGTTTCAGTCCAAAGCGAAAAATCCGAGTAGTCCAAATCATAGCCCTGTGTCACAGCAATGTCGCAGAAAAATACAGAAGCAGTCCAAATCCAAAGCAGTAGTCAAGTCTAAATAGTAGCAGAAGTCCATAGTAGAAAACAGGGGTCGAAATGAAACTCAGGTGAAGTGGTCCAATGGGCGTCTTCAGCACAGAATGAATCTGGTACGCAAGTGAAACCGTTTATATGCAAAATCGAGAACCATGCCCCCTGGAACGGGTCCGGGCGAATCACAGAGCGCCTTCGGCTGAGAGTGATGTGGGTCCTCGTCCTTAATGACATAGTCACCCGGACGCGACAGACTAGCGCCAGGATAAGTAACGTCATCAATCGGGGTCGTCGGTCATGCCGATCGTGCATCTAAAGGCCCTCTTCAGGGCCATCAAACATGTATTTCTCATATTATATTTTTAAATTATTAGGAGTTTGTTCAAAAATATTAGAAATTATTTCAACTTATTTTTTCCGTGAAAAGTTCATTTTCAGGGCCACATCTGATCCAGTCCGAAACACCGAAACACTGTACCTACATAAAATGACATATTACTTGTTGTTAAACCATTTTACGATGAAATTCTGAAAAAATAATTTATTTTTATTTTTGTATAAGTCTGGCTTTATTGTGCAATAACTTTTTTCACACGGCGATTTCGGACTTCCCGCCATAACAATAGTTGAAATACATAAAAATACTTAAATTAATTTCCAATGATATATATCATGTTGTTATTGGTTCCTAGGCCCGCTCCCATACATTTTTGCCCATCCTCCTTTAGCTGAACTTTTTGATAAGTATATTTTTTGGTAGGCACTTCGCACCAAGGAGTCTATTTCTAAACCCTGGCTGCACACGTTGAGAATGCAGGCAACAAACAAATCTTAGCATTCTCAATCCATTACCACTGACCTCTGTGTGATCGTGAAATGTCAGGGTGCTCATTTGAAAATGAAAACACAACGAAAATGGTGCCCTGAATGCTATTATGGCTAGACTAGCGATACATAACGCAGTTCTGGAGCCAACTCTAATGTATAAGTGAAGCCTGGAATTGGCAAAAAATGAATGAAAGTGCACTGAATGCGGTGAAAAATCTTTGTTCAATAGAGTGAGGACTGAAAAATTATAGGTGAATGTAATTCAGGCTGTAGCGTGGTAGAGAGAATAAGGAAAGGATCGCTGAGACGGTTTAGTCTGTGAAACATATGAGAGAGGAAAGGATGGCTAAGAAAATATACGAGTGTTGAAAGCAGCAGGCACAGAGGGTAGCCGCAAAAGGCCTGGCATAATCACATACAACAAATATCGGAGGATGGCATTGTTAAAAGCTTCAACAACCGTAAAGCGTCCATGAAGTTATATGAATGTGGCCGAATTAACCTTTCTAACTACCTCTGCGGAACACGGCGTGATGGTTACTTAATGCGCATGTTAGTCATTTGATATCTGTCATCTTCCATAACATAATTTTTCCATGTCGTTTAATTTTGCAAAAAGTGAGAGCTTACCTTATACAGATTAGAAAAATCTTCCAGGCGACCACCGTTGAGGACCACTGAGTGCAGGACATTTCTGTTAGTCATGTCTTTTAATGTTATGTTTGCATTTAGTCGGATCTGTAACCAAAAAGTATGAGTTTACTCAGCTAGACTCTTTCACAAAATGTTTCCTTTAATAAAGCATCGTCATTTTTTTTGGAAAATAATTTCAATATTCTACTTGTTACTTTTATGATAGTTCAAAATTTTCAAGAAGATAAGTCAAGAAATATTCATTAATTAATTTATATTTATTCGAAAAACCAACAGCTAACAATAATTAAGTGAATACAAAGAATGTGAAACATAAAAGCCAATTACAGGTTTTCACTGGTAGGTACAAAATATCTTATTTGCGTGGTGTACATATATATGATATAGTATGTTGAAGAAACTATATATAATTAAGTGGAAAATATTAACGTATATTTTATTTGAAAAATGCATCGGAAAGCAAGCATCGCAGGGTTATTTTGAAATAAGTCTAAATTATACTTTTTTGTGTTTTTTGTTGTCAAATTTGTTGCAAGTTCGCCACAAGTATAGTTTAGTTAGTAAAAATTGTAGTTAGTAGAAGCAAGGGGAGTAAAAAGAAGAGGGTTGGTTCTTAGAACTTTTGACTATGGGCCGGTTGTATCAAATTGATTTATAATCTTTTGTTTAAAGCATAGATTTTTACGTTTTACACCAATCAAACAACTCGTTTTCGTAAAAATCAAAGAATGCTTAATGCGTAGAGTGGAAATTCTAATGTGTTCTGAGACTCCAACGGTGATTCTAGTGTTCGATTCGGTGGACCTTCGAATAGGTTGGTTAGTCTTCGATGACTGTTCGCTGGTGACACTTCTGATTATTATCGCGTGTGCTGTCAAAAAGTGTTCATCAAACTCTAATGTGTGAAAATTAAACAAATTTATCTAATTAGTCATTTTTCGAAATAGTGAAGCTCCCCCTCCCCCCTCCCTCCCCGCACCGAAACCACCCGCGCCCACTCTTCAGGCGGCTTCACCGGTTTTTCAGCGGTTTCTATCCGGAACGTGGGTACTTCATCTCTGCATACTATAACTTATTTGTTAAAAATCATTGCTTTAAACGAATTATTACTATAAATTGGTACAACCGGCCCTATGTCGCTCACGTGCCAAAGTGTTAAACCGGGATATACAGGGTTATTTGTAAAACATTAATAACCTCGCAGGAATATATTCCTGCCCTGATTATGAGTCGAAAATGTTCAAGCTATTATGACCTAATATCAATAGTTATGGAGATATGTGACATCAAAGTTTGCATTTTTTTTTTCAATATTTCTCACTCATTTTTTGTAAAATGTTGGACTATCATTACAGTAACTCATATCGGTTACGAAAAATTCATTCGTTTCAATACAAGTTAAATAAAATGATAAATACCCTGAAATAATTCTAATTGGAATGTTTTCCAATTGGAATTCGAAGGTTTTATTTTTTTATTTGACTTGTATTAAAGGAAAGGAATTTTTCATATTCGATATAAGTTACTGTAATGATAGTCCAACGTTTTACAAAAAATAATTCAGAAATATTTAAAAAAATCTGCAAACTTTGGTGTGGCGTATCTCCTTAACTATTGATATTAGGTCATAATAGCTTGAACATTTTCGATTCATAATCAAGGCAGGAATATAGTCCTGCGAGGTTATTAATGTTTTACAAATAACCCTGTATAGTAAGCCTAGTTATGCATCAGCCTACCAGTGTGTGAACTGTCTTCCATCCACCTCTGGAAGCTGCGAGCAAAAGGGGAGATCTGAGTTCTTTGTCCAGAGGATTTATGTCGGACCCCTCTTGAATGAGATATTCAACAATCTCCGGATGGTCAAACATCGCCGCGCAGTGAAGGGGAGTCATCCTCTGGACGTCGCAGGATATGAGGCAGGCGTGCTTCTCCGAGGGTTGCATGCCAAACATCAGTTTTATGATGTCAATCGCCCCCTGGAAACAATAAACAACAACTCACACTGACATATCACACTCAGATTACTTTTTTTTTCCCAAATTAATTCGCTCCTAAAAGTATAACAATGAAAATCGTGCGTTGAATTCTTACTAAGGGACCATCAATCACGTCGAATATTTTTACAGTGAACAGGAATTTTACCTTTATGAGAATATGTTTCGTTATTTTGAGTGTTTAAATTTTAATTTGAGCGATCGTCTGGCAATGCGAGCGAAATTCAGCCGCGACGAGCATTTTTTTCTTAGCTTAGTTTCCATACAAATTAAAATGTATCAATTAAGTCACGTATATTTTAAACATACACCTATTCTAAAACGACACTACCAAAAATATTCCATAAATTTAAAAAAAGTAATAACGATGTTTAAAAAATTAAGAAAATTGCTCCAATTTGTGGACTTTATATTTGGTTTGGACGTGAAACATGAAACATTTTTCAATAATATTACGAAGTAGAATAAGTGATCGTCTTTAATTAATGAAAAAATATTTTAAAATGGTCTGTTAGTTTTCTTATAAATTATGTTTTAATAAAAACTGTTTTGTTTCACATAGTTGATAACTTTTTAACTTCAATAAATTAAAAGTATGGGCATAACTCTTTTTAAATAAATAAAAAAAATAATTCGGAATGAATTATTCAAGATATTCAATATATATAGAGCGTATTGTGTCAAATATACTTTGTTTTGATTTTTCATATTTTGATCTTTAATAAGCTTTGTTTCGATTTTTCATGTAGGTATTTGTATTGAAAATAAATGGAACTCGATTAATCAATTTTAATTTGATAATTTGTAAGCGAGAATAGTGCTCCGAATTTCCACCGTGGAAGAGCTGTGGCGGCTTCTTAATGGGCAGCAAAACACGGAGACAAAAAAATATTATTTTCAGAAACTGACGCACGAAGAGACGACGTCTGTGAGTGGGGTGCAAAGTTTTGTGGAAAAATGTCACCCAGATAAAACATTATCAAATCGTGTTATAAACCTGCTTAATGATAATATTATGTCTCATTTCCGAAACATTGTAAAAAACAAGAAACAAATATCGTTAGACAAAGACAAGTTTTTGTGAGACAGAAACCTGATGAACTTCAAGCACCCGATGTTGTCACCGAAGAATAGTCCTCTTCTAAACAATTTTGTAAGAAAAGTTAAAATAAAGTTTGTTTTTACATTTATTGTTTTCGTTTTACTACTTCCAATTTCTTTTAAAGATAAAACCGTGATTTCGTATTGTTTTTATAGGATTTCAAGCAAGAGGTAGAAAGTAAAGATGATAAAAAACCATTTTCTTGGGGTTTTAAGCAGATTTTTACATCGATTCTTATGTTAATAATTGTTTCGATTTGCGAACCGTTTTACAAAACAAATTAAGTTTAAATCGAGGTTCCACGTACATTATATTGAATCTATTCTCTCGAAATCTTTTGTTGTTAAATCTACGTCGGTGGTGTTTGATTCAATTTGAGTTTAGCATGAAGAATTCTTAAAAAAGATGAAATATAATAAGCAAAGGCAAACCTGGGAACAGGCTAAGTGCACAGGTGTAGACAAGTCGTGTTGCTGAGTGGATATTTTAGCGCCGGACTTGAGACAGAGCTCGACCGCCTTGATGTCCCCCCCGTGCACGGCCGAGTGCAGGGGCACGTTCCCCTCGGAGTCGTAGAAGGATATCATCTCTTCCCTGCTGCACCCCTTCGACTCGCCCCACTGCAGGAACACCTCCATGGTCCTGGAAGATGCGTTCTTGGCCGCCTCGTGGATTGGATAATAGCCGTTGTTGCAGGGACGGCGTGGACATGCACCGAATTCGGTTATCTGCAAAGATTTGTGCCAAGCCGAAAAGTTCTTATTCCGAATTGAATTATCGCTATATAGGCGTAAAAACTTGTATCACAAAAATTCAAATGTAGAACTAAAGAACAAGTGTTTTTATTTGAATATGTTTGCGTTCTGTACCTCAATTTGACATCTTTTGAGTATTCTCTTGAGTTATGTGGGTTTATCTATGTCATTCGATATTTTATGTACTTCCAGTTTCCGCTCGCTACTATTTCTATTTTTTCTTTTTTCTTTTCCGTTTTGCAAAAGACACAGAATTTTAGACTCTCATTAAAACCGTCTCATCAAACTCTATTAATTGTAGACATTCATCATAATGGACACTTATGGAATGTATGATGATTTTAAGATACTGTTGTGATTGAGACCTTCAGCGTATTCCGACCGAAACAGGTAGCGAGTCCAGCCATCTCCTGATAGGGCCAGAAACGGATAGCGTACCCATCGGGATTCCATTATTGATTCTTGAACCAGTAACGAGCAATAATCGTGCAAACCATTTCACCTGTAAAGTTATTTAATAAACCTCAGTGCGTAACTGTATTATTTGATTACCTTCTTTTACTCGTTCTCTGTTTTACTTGCTTTGCCGTACAACACTGGAAGGTGCTCCTGGTATTGCTCGCCCAACGTAACTTGGCGTGCGGCGAATTTGGAACTAAAACCCGCCCCGCCCGCACCCGGCGGTAACCCCTCGCCCTGTCATTTAGTTCAATTTTGTATTTGGCCGGGAGCTGTGACATCTTGATTACCAATATACACTGAATTATTATGTCCAAAACATCCTAAACAGTCCGGGATGGTGCAAGAACATGCGCCAATGAAGTATTAAAGTTTTGCGAAGCTGAAAAAGCGAATAATGGACCGATATTACCGTCTAACAGATTGACAGATAGAACGGCCGCCATTACTGCACGGTTTCTTTAGTGCTGCCCGACCAAATTTTTGTATTTAATACGACACCGGTCACCGGACATTCTGTATTGAGTAATAAATTTACACCCTGACAACTTCTGTTAGGCGATAGGGACGCCCTCCCTCGCACGTCAAGTTATAGTGGTACGTCTATTTTTTTTTTTCGAGAATTTCCCTTTCACCCAATCGATCTTCAATCTAACAAAAGTCAAAACGACAGAGAAATAAGATTGTAAGAAATGAGATTTGTTTTTACCAATATTCTGGCGCACTCCTCGTGGTCGTATATGGCAGCGAGGTGCAAGGCCGATCGGCCGTGCTCGCCGCCCTGCTGGATGTCGATGACCTGGCGGTGCTCGCTCATGACCCTCAGGGTCTGCGGCCTGTTCAGCTCGGTCGCCAGGTGGACCGCAGCCTGCTTCTTCTCGTTCAGGATGCTCGTGTCCACTGGTCTAATGACATATTGTTTTATGTCAATTCAAAATATTTGCTATACAGGTTCCACTGTATTGTACTGACCCAATGTATTGACGAACTGTGGGGAGAATTGTGGCATCGGCTCGTGTCTTTACACTTAGAAGACACATATATACAAATTGAAAAATATAATTACTAAAAATTGCTATATTACGGAAAAGTTGCCATTTCACAATAAAAAGTGTTTTTCCACACAAATCGGAAAAAAGTATAACATTTTTTTCCAATTTGTGTGAAATACATCACATAAAAATGGTGTCTCATACCTAGTAGCAAAAAACTTTACAGATGGATTCCTGCTTTGATAATGAGTCGAAAATGTTCAAGCGAATGAATTTTTCATTATCGATATAAGTTACCGTAATGATAGTTCAACTTTTTGCAAAAAATAAGTCAAATATTGAGGAAAAAAATGCAAACGTTGATATTGCATATCTCGATAACTATTACTATCTTATGGTTGCTTGAACATTTTCAACTCATTATCAAAGCAAGAATCCACTTGTAAAGTTTTTGCTACTACCTATGAGACTCCTGGGTAAAAATAATAAATAAAATTTAAAAATAAAGATGAATGAATTTTTTTTAGATAGAAATTCTTTTTAGATACAGGTCTCACGCTTTCTACATCCACGATTTTAACCATTATCGCCATTAATTAAAAAGTATTAATTTAATAAATAAATAAGTACTAACACTTGCAATAAATAATTGATGACTTCCAAAGCGTCATTTTCTACTGCTACGTGCAGTGGCGTGTTCCCCGCATTATCTTGAATGTTGAGATCTGTAACATTTAATTTAAAAACACACACAAATAATGTTAACACATCGATACGATTAGAATTTTACAGGACCTACCAAATAAGCTCTGGAACACACAAGTAAATTTTATCTGACATCGCCGCAATCATCAATGATTTAGGTAAAATATCGCAATATAAACATAAATAAAAATCGCTCTAAATCGCATTATTACAATAAAATAAAATAATAAACTTCTAATAATAACAGATTGCGACACTGCGAATGAGTGTTGTTGTTGCTTCATCATATAATATTTTATTCTTATGATATGAAAATATTTTTCTAAATTTTTTTTATATAATTTACTTTTGTTTTGGTACAAACAAGATTAAATAATTTTAGGCTTTTTATTTTATAAAATCAACCTTTTATTAATACAGCCAAATTAATGATATCGTCGTAAAGAAATATGGAAAAAGGAAAAACAATTTATGAAAAATAAAATAACAATATTTATAATAATAGTAGAAGAACGCCACGACAGATAATACAATGCTCTGATTGGTCAAAATAACCCTGGTGTCAAATCACATTTTATTCTTAGAGTAGTGTTTGACACGAATAGGGAATATTTGGTGTTTAGAATCACGTTTTATAAGTGTGAAACATTTAAGAATATATACACTATACTAGTTAAATGTATACATTGTTAGTGACAAAGTGTTAAATTTCGATAGTGTATACATTAACTAGTAGGTATATAGTTAATGTATACGGTATCGAAAGTTAATCAATACCTACACCATAAACTTAATGTATACACTTTGTCAATAATATGTGCAAATTCGGATAGTGTTAGTTAAAATTTTACGCTTTTCAAACGTTAAATTTAAAATTTAATCAGAAATTATTTACCTATGATATCTATTGTAATTAATTTAAATATAGCCAAATTCAAGAATTCGTGTGTGTGTGTGTGTGTGTGTAGACATGTGATGTAGATGGGTGTGTTAGAGTGCGATAGAAAATAATTAAATAAGATGATAAAATACCCCTGATACTACAATACAAATCTGAGTATTGCATTATAAGAGTGGAACAAGCTTTATAAAGATTTTCTTTGGGTTTTAAAATAACATATTTTTGATTCTCAGAATCGCCGAGCAACGCCATCAGTGGACTTGATCAGGGACAAATTTAATTTATTTAATTTTAAGGACACCAAATATACATACTGGGGCCTCTAAAAATACTTTATAATCCTAAATACTTAAAAGCAAGTGAACATTTTGATTCGTGACTGAGTAGAAAAATGGTTTCGTCTTAGCAATTTTTAATTAATTTTTTTGGATCCCGAGACCGCAATCAATTTGGGTTACATTAGGCCTACGGTGAATCCAGCCTTGGCCACAATGAACGGCAGTCGAACTATAGTGATGACGTCGCCTATTTAATAGGGTTATACATAAAAAAAAATATATTGTGACGTTTAATTGACATTTGACGTAATATAATTCTTTAATAGGGCTAGGAAATTAAAATATGCATCGAAAATTATTTACATATACGCCACACTATTTTCGGATAATGTTTAAAAAAGGTTTAATGTTCCCTTATATTAGGTCCTTACATATGAAATTGAGGTTTAGTATGGGAGGAACATAAAGCCGATTTTTTTTTATTATAATATATTTATTTAATCAAAGTATGTACCATTGCTATCTATGCACTTTTGCCATCTCATAGGTAGTTCATCGATCCCTTTACTAAAAAATCCATTCGGACGGGAATCAATAAAATCTTTGAAGGCGGTTTGGACTGCCCCATCGGAGTTGAATTTTTTCCTTTGCAAGAAGTTATCCAAATTTCGAAAAAAATTGTAATCTGTTGGGGCAAGGTCCGGAGAGTACGGTGGATGTCTTAGACATTCCAATTGAAGCTCCTCTAATTTGGTAGCCGTCTGTTGTGCAGTGTGTGGTCTAGCGTTATCATGAAGCAGCAGTGGCCTAGAGCGATTAACCAGCCTCGGTTGTTTAGCAGCTAGCTTTTCCATCATGGTTTGCAGTTGCTGACAATAGACATCTGCCGTAATCGTCTGGCCAGATTTAAGAAAGCTGTAGTGAACGACACCAGCACTAGTTCACCAAACGCTCACAAGTACCTTTTTTGGAGTCAATTTTCGCTTGGGGCATGGTTTGGCTGGTTCGGCAGGGTTCAGCCATTGCGATGAGCACTTCCGATTATCGTACAGGATCCATTTTTCATCACAGGTAATGATTCGATTTAAAATCCCTTCATTATTGTGCCGGTTGAGTAATGCAACGCAGCAGTCAACGCGCGTTTGTTGATTTGCTTCACTCAATTCGTGGGGTACCCACCTTTCAAGCTTTTTCACCTTACCAATTTGATTCAAGTGGATTAAAACAGTTTTATCACTAACACCGCAGCCTGCAGCTAACTCGGATGTGGTTTGCGATGGATCCGCTTCCACAATAGCCTTCAATTCTTCATTATCAACTTTGGTCTCCGGCCGTCCACGGGGCTTGTTCTGCAGGTCGAAATTTCCAGAACGAAAACGTTGGAACCAAAAACGCACTGTGTTTTCTTTTGCGGCACCGTCGCCATACACATCATTAATCCTTCGAGCCGTTTCTGCAGCACTGGTGCTACGGTGGAACTCGTATTCGTAAATAACGCGATATTTCAAGTTTTTCATTTTGTAAACTGAGTGACGCAAAGAAAAAAAAAATTGAGGAAAAAACAAATGAATTATAATTTTCAAAACATAAATACATGAGTAAATAGCTGTATAAATTTGGATTTGGAATTCCTAACCAAAGAGAAGATATTTGAGATCAAATTTGCCAGTACGGCAAAACCTCAATTTCATATGTAAGGACCTAATATTTGCTTTTTTTAAAACAATTATTCAACATTTTATTAACATTATTTATATTATTTTTGTAAATAGTGTTAACAAAAAGTAAAAATTTTATTTTTATTAATATTATTTCGAAAATATAGAGTAGATTGGACGAAAATCAAATTTTTGTAGATTCGACGTACCTACGTATGCGTCGATATTTTTTGAGTTTGTTTGCGTTAATAATTATCTTACAATAACTTTTACGCATGAATCTAATAATACTCCAATGTTCACTTACAATGATCCCAATAGCGAGGGTTCGTTTATGGACCAATTCGCTTTACGATCAGGTCGGTGGAATGGAATGGTGGAATGAAATGGAACCCGATCCAGACTGGCTTTATAAGATGTGTGTTAAGGGTGTGATTTATAGTAAAGGATGTGAAGTAGAGTAAAGGATGATATGTAGAGTATGGGTTGTTATGTAGAGTAAAGGGTGTAAGTGTGATTTATAGTAAAGGATATGATGTAGAGTAAATGGTGTTATGTAGAGTAAAGGTTGTGATTTATCGTAAAGGGTATGATGTAGAGTAAAGGATGTGATGTAGAGTAAAGGATGTGATGTAGAGTAAAGGATGTGATTTATAGTAAAGGGTGTGATTTATCGTAAAGGGTATGATGTAGAGTAAAGGATGTGATGTAGAGTAAAGGGTGTGATTTATAGTGAAGGAAGTGATGCAGAGTAAAGATCGGTGTCGCGGTGGCGGGACTCACCTCCGCCGGCGGCGTGCACGAAGCGCAGGATGGCGGGCCGGTCGCGCGCCGCCGCGAGGTGCGCCGCCCCGCGCCCGCGCGCGTCGCGCACGGCCAGCCGCTCCGGCTGCGCGGCGTACAGCGAGCGGAACTCGTCCACGTTGCCGCTCTCCGCCGCCTGCAAGACGCGTACACAAACTTCACGATTATGGCCGAACAAAGTAGACACCGTGAGGGATGGTTTGGAGGAAACGGTGCATGGGACCCGCCTTTATGAGCGACAGCTCCCATATTGGTTCTTCTCATTCGTCGACTGGATGACATTTTTTATTATACTACTATGCAAGACCGTGCCGCTCCTACTGATCGTAAAAACTAGTGCGGAGCGGCACGACCGCAAAATCGAGACCATTTACTGTCCACTGCAGGGGTGCGGACCTTTATTGAAAATTATAAAATACAAAAGAGCATACAAGAGTAAGGAGAAGAAGAACAAAAGAAAATAAATACCCTAAAATTAAAAGCAATACAATAAAGGAAAATAAATTACGGCAATAAAAAAACATACGTTATTATAATAAAAATAATCAAACACTATACTTTCGTTGTCTGTCTGTCTGTCTGTCCATCCCATCGTTCGTAACTTCCTGTAACGTGCGTAATTTCACATATTTTGGTAGTTACCCTTGGATGTTTATTGAAACATAAAATTCACCTTTGACGTAAGTTTACTTACAATTTATAAATGTTTGAAGGTGTCTGGCGGGGGGTTGCCACGTAGTAAGTATCTGGAAATGGATGACGTGATTTCTTATATTATCCCGAAGAAAATTTAAAAAAATTAGGCTTTATACTTTAACGTTTTTGGGTAGCAATTTTATACACCTTTGCTACCTGTTACCTGCCAAAGCCATGATGATCCAAACTTCATAATAGCCATTCCTTCCTACCTCTATTGGGGACATTGCGCAGAGAAACTTTTAGCTTTTATACTATGACGTTCTATGAGGTCTGGCGTTCACGGGCTCTTAAGGTATTTCTTTGTTGACCTTCGCCTCTGTATCTTCAAGAGTTCTGCATCCCGGACAACTTAAATGGAATTCTATTTCAGCTGCTGGTTGTAGAACCGATCAATCATTGTCAAAAGTCTAAGTTTAGCATTTTAGGTGGCAGCCCAAGGCTTAAAATTCTCTACCCTCCGTAATACGGAACAGTGCATCAGAAACATTTTTCAAAAAATGTCTGAAAACGCACCTTTTTGAAAAATCAATTCCGTAAGATCACAATTTCAAGTAGTATTTATTTTTACGAAAATGGCGCTGTATAAATTATACATTTTTATTACTATTATTTAAGTGCCATAAAGTAAACATTAGAGGTGTGACAATTTAATTTCCGAAATTCCGTATCTAAATTTCGTGAGTGTTCGTGTTTCAACTAATACATGCGGATATTTCAAACTGGCGTTTTTTTTCAAACCGGAAATTTCAAACTGATGATGCAGTACTTAATTAGGTATCGAAAGGTAAAAGAAATAGGAAATCCGACTGCGTCAATAAACAAATGCACCAAGGGACAACTTTATTATGAGGAAAACTTTAATCTTTACTATGAGGAAAACTGTATCCAATAGTGAGCATGTATATTTTGTAAGGGTGCATGTCACATGTTATGTAGCTACTATAAAAAAATTCCGAACATTTTTTGTGATCGGTCACGTTTCAATATCCTGAGAGGCTAAAAATAAAAGATAATAACTTACGTTATTGACGTCGGAAAAATGATATCACGATGAAATTCAATATTTTTAGTGTCGGGAAATTAATTTGTGTCGCAAGTCGTCGTAACCGCCTTTGGACAGAATTCCATGGGAAAACCGACGAACTTCGCGTGTCATGAAAAGTATCGTAAACAAGTATTTTGTTAATTAGTAGTAACAAGTATTTTAACAGTAGCATTTTATTAATTACGTCGGTCCAGCTCGTGCTTGTAATTAACTAGAAACATGGTGAAAGACCAATTACAATTTAGAATGAAACGAGGGTTCCAATGTAACGACACTTGGGGGAATTGAATTGAAAGCGACTAATAACATGTCAACTGGGAAAATCGCGCGAATAAGGTTGATCTTGAATTAAGTGCCATTGAAATGAATATAACTCTTCATTATTTCTCGATATTATCTGTATTTCAAGGTATCTTGCCAGTAGTAAAATTTAATCTAGATTTTGATGGGGCAGACTTTTTTCATTGAATGATTTGACAGTCACTTTGTGGTGCAACATTTTTAATTTATAATACAATTTTTATTTTAACTTTGTACCACATGGTTCGGTTATTTTTAAATCCTTTATATTAACTTCACCGCCGCGCCGGTCTTGATTTCTTGTGAAAAAATGTTGGAAGAGAAAATTAATACACTTCCTGTCCGATCGAGCTGAAATTTGGGACATCGACTTGATGTTGGTGACGATGTATTTTTACATATATTTTGGGTCACACATATACACATGCAAACAAAGAAATGCAAATTTATCTTAGATGTGCGGGCAAGTACTTACTCTTTGGTAGTATTCAAAAATGATTTATTCTTTATTCAAAATTGCTACAAAAGTTGTGAATTAAAAAAAGTGAAAAAATTATAAAAATGTGACTTCAGAAAGGATATCTACTACATATGCGGGGTAGAAAAGCAAATATCAAAAAATATAGATTATTATCGATCGAATCATTGAGGATTACTAATTTATAATGTATTGAATTCGATATTTTATAGAAAACATAGCCTAAAAATTCATGGGTAACATGTTTTTGAAAGGGATAGATATAAAATAAAATCTATAATATAGTACATTTTCAATTAGTAGTCCTCGGTGCATTCAAAAAATTATTTTATTTTTTGGATAAATGGATAAGTTTTTAATTTTTAATATGGATAAATGCAAAAGCCGAAAAACGCCTCTATGCACAAGGAATTCATATGAATAGTGGCGCTTTTGCATATGTACGTCACATATAATATATTAGTAAACCTAAAATGACATCGATACAACAAAGCGTTGGAATGGAAAATATTAACGAGTTTCAGTGAGTTTCATTTTTGAGTTCATCCAGCGAGATCAAATTGTAAACAAGCTGAAACCTCTCATTTAAAGGATGATATAATGAAAACTATGTTTTTTTTGGTTAATTTTTTCACTACTAGTTTCAGAAAGAGCGTTCATCTATACAATTACTTCATTCCTAATCGCATCCCGGCTGGTGGTTTGCTTTTCATTATCATGGAAAATTAAAATAAAAACAAATAGGAAGAAATGTAAAAAAAGAGTATAAAAATGATATTATTGTTAACATAATGTTACACGTGATTGGCATTTTAAAATTTCGTATTTTCCTGAACGAAACAACATAAAAACAAGGAGCACCGTAATTGTACTCGTACTGTTTTTTTGAGTACCTAGGCTAAATTTAATGATAAATATATATTGTTTTTATTTATTTAATTTTGTTTAAATGATGAACTTTGTCCCAGCACGAATCATCTGCAGAAGACTCACTATCTGACATTAAACTAATACTAGCAGTTAAACAATTGCTTGTTGCTAGGCCCAGCAGGCGACTAGACTGGCCACTGCGCAGCCGTAAGTTGCATTGTTGCATTGCCACAAGCGCTCGCTACGCGGCCATTGTCCACAATTGGCTATTGGCTGTACTGGCCGCTACGCGGATAGCCGTGGATGCGCGTTAATCGGTAATGGTAATGTCTGCGATTAACTATTGCCTGCTGCTTTTCGTGCGATTTGGTTATTTTTTGAAACTGACAATGGCAAAACCACGCCCTGCGTTTTTGAAACAATCATAATATAGATGATATGTATGCGTTCGAATTTGACACATCTCTAACCAAAAGTACATTCTAATCCGGGGATTAAATGTCAAAAATATAATTGCCTGAAGAAAAAATAAAATTGACATAAGAAAATAAACATTTCAATGTAAATTAAAATTTTCCAAAAATCAAACTTAAATTCAGAAATCATTTAAACCTATAGCTTTTTTAAAAATAACTCCAATACTTTCATTATCAATTTACCTTTTTTACTGTATTAATAAATAACTTGTATATACTATGTACCTATATATTATAATAAGGAATAAGAACTGTGGCTCCCTCATCAGACTCAAGAGCTTCTCTTTACTGATGAGGTCTACACGACTACCAAGTATAAAAAAAATGTTTAATCTGATATGTATATATTTGTTTTTTGTATTTGTAAGAACTGTATTTGTACCATAAATTAAATAAATAAATAAAAATATTTTTTAAATTATTAAAAAAAATTAAAAAAACTCGCCTTAAAGGGACCCGAATGTTAATAATGTGTTAATAATATTTCTACACATTAAATAATATCTAAATAATCTGTTCTTTAAGGGGTTACGTGTAGTCAGGATTTTTAAAAAATCTATTTTTTTTAGTATTTTCTTAAAGCAAAATGTTTCAAAAATATTGTGTGAAAATATCAACTCGATCCGGTTATTAGTTTTAAAGATATCCAACGATAACTGTAGGGCCCTCCGCTGCCGCCCGTACTGATACGCGGACGGTATAGACCCCGTCACATAAGAATGCCAAAACTAACACATTAACAAAAAAATTGTGTATTGTGCAGGTCTGTAAATGTGTTAGTAGATATCCCTTCGGTGATTGGTTAATGTCATGTCGTGCGAACCCATAATAAATTTTTTAGTACGTCTTCAACCGTCGAAGAGGAACGACGCGCGCTTGCTCGAAGAAAAATAGGGTGACCATGTCTGAGGCTACGAAATTAGGAAGAGGAAGGCCTTTGTGTGGACAAAGCAAAGAAATTATATTAAATGTTTATAAATACGTGCAGAATAAACGTGAAGCAGCATTGATGGAGGTAATTAATATTATATATTACATTAATTTAATTTATTTTAGTCCTTTATACTAATATTAGCTAAACAATGAGACTTTAACTACTTTATTTTTATTTCTCTGAGCAACAATGTTGGTCAGAGAAATATATAACATATTTCTTTATTTAAATAAAACCTAAAAAGAGTCAAGTTTTAATAGATATAATACGTTTTTTTTTCAGAGTTTTACTTTTATTGAAGAAGATTCGGCAGCTACTGGTATGTCTTCCAAAACCGTAAGATTAAATTTATTTTATTTATTTATTTTTTACTTTTAACAATACGCGATTATTATTTTTAAACGAAAACCTTACTACACAGAACCTGTGATGTATCGTTAATTTACAGTATAAAAAATTATATTCATATAGGAATTAAAATAACACAACATACAAACAGTAATATAAACACGACGAACTTCATAATAAACACACTAATGAATCTTACGTGCGTACGTAGATTATATCAACAAAAGAAAAATAATGCTTTTGTACTATTTCTTTATTATTATATTATCTCGATGAAATTCATTCTATTCCGTTTTAATAATTATGTTATTTCATATTATACCAATGAGACTTATTCTTCATATCGATGGCTCAGTTCCATATAAAACCGAACCTCTGACACTTTAAAATACATTTAAGTCGATAATCACCACAACCGATTTGAGCGAGAAACTGCAAGATGTCAACTGACGCGAGTTTTTTGTTTATGGAGCACCATAATTCACTAAAATATATTTCCATACAGCGATATATCGAATTGTATTTTTATGGAACTGAGAGATTGTTTAATTTTTTTAATTCCTTCTGTCTATAAATAGAAAACCAATATTTTTTTCGAATCATACCTTTGTGGAACTGATAAAGAACGATTTTTGAATATAATGGGTAATATAACTCAAAACTTCAATTTTTTGACTTACCGTTGTATGGAACTGAGCCGTCGATATAGAAACACAATGCGATATTGGAAAAAATCATTTTTTTTCAATACCCTTAACACTGATAGTAATTAATGTATAAAAATGGCTTTCTGCTGCCTCCGGTACTGACACGCGGACGGTACTAGAGCCGGCCGGGCTGACAAACGGGGCGACATTTACGGAACGCGGTTTTTACCTGTTTAATTCTAAGAATAATGTACCAAATTTCTTTTATACTTCTATTTTTAGACATACGACCCTTTAGGCTAACTGAGATTTGATTTAGTGTTAGTACTTCAGTGGCAGCAGTTTCAGTTCAGTTTCACTTCAGTTCAAACCCAGCAGTCGATAGGTAGTTGTGCGTGTATTATAATCATTTTCAAAAATTTATAATGAGACTTCATGAAGGTATGCAAGGAATATTAATGATTGCCAATGCATAGGATTACATTTTGGACATAATGCACACCGGTATGCTGAAAAACTCGATATAGAGCGCATAAAGATTGCTGACCAACGTGCAAATCAGGTCACTCGAGAAGGCAAAATGAGACGTAGATAAAAAAAATCGACATCTTGAAGGCTTACACGTCGGCAGAAGATGTATGTACTAGAAATAGATGACTCTACGTAAGTAATTTTTTAAATTTTATTTGTATTAATTATTTATGCATAAAACTTTAAACGTGTTTTTCTCAAAATAACGTTTTCAAAAACGGTGTCCACGATATTTTAAAAACTACTCGACAGATTTAAATGAAATTTAAACATCACATTTTAAGCATTAAAAACTTGTGCTTAATCGAAGGATTTTTTTTTTACTTAAACTTTTTTTTTTATAAATAATAAATGAGTGATTTTTTTCCTCAAAATTCATAATTAAGCTTTCAAAGACCGCCATTTTGCTAAATTTGAAAAGAAATAAAAATGCTTCGATTAAGCACAAGATTAACTATTGAACTACTAATTTCTTTTTGTTTCATAAAAATTTAGATAAATCACTAAGAAGCACTGATGGACACCGCGAGGCACTACTTGCAAAACAGGGGTCAAGAAATGAAATTCTATCGTGGTCCAGTATTAATAATTTTATTTGAAACTTTCGGTATAGTTACTTAAAATATAGTGTAAAACTTTGGTATTATGTATTGAATCAAAACATTAAACAACCGTTCAAAAAAAATTTTTTTTAATGACTATTTTTTTGCGCCTATGACTACACGTAACCCCTTAAAAAAACATACGATTTGACTGATTTTTGAAGCTGACAATGGAAAATAACGCATTACTCGTTGCATATTAGGCACATTGCAATAATATATAGATTATCGGCCACATTTTCATCTGAATAATTTGTATATGTATAATGTTAAGTACTAACGAAACTGAAAATATTCGGATTGTTGTTCCGAAAAACTGTATACTCAACTTTTATTTTTGTTTTCTGCTACTTATACCTTTCTGATTTTAAGTCATTCAATTGTCTTGTTATAACTTATAAAAGTTAAAAAAGGAAAAAACAAATTAATTAATCAATTAGAAAGACATACAGAAAAATATAATCAACCAACGCCTTGTATACTTCCGAATATACGAATATATCGACCTTATATAAAATGAGACTTATATATAAGGTCGATATATTCACGGAAATATACAAGGCTTCTATAACTTAATTGGATAAAGCGCAGGCCACGGAAAGGAGGAGATCCGTGGTTCGAATCCCGGTAGTAGATAAATATTTTTTCGTGGATTAGATTTTTCTTCTTCTAATTGATTAATTAATTTGGTTTTGAATTTCACAGAACTTTGTTCTGAAAAAATAGCAACTCCACAAATAAGAATGTGTTCTTGAATATGTTAAAAAAGGATTTTGACAAATATACAAGTTTCGATTGAGTTCACGAAGCTTGTATGTTTGTATGTAACGAGTTAACGAATTTTAGTTTTTCGAGATTTCGTATCATTTTGAATGCAAAATTATAATTAAAAATTACATAATTATTTAATTTTAAAAATCATACAATTAAACAAGATGTACATGGTGCAAATATCATAATACAGATAGGGTGGCATATATACTTAAAGTATAAACAATTTGTATATACTCTATATAAGTATATATACGACAACATGGCAGCAATTGCTAGGAAAGTCTGATGCGATTGAATTTACAGATACGGATACATACTTATACTCTTTGTCTGAATTTGTAATCGAATAAAACAATGCTAAAATATGCATAAACTAACAATAGTATATCTCGAAAAAAATAATTTCCAAATTTTTAACAAACGCTTTGAAAAAGCAAGGACCTAAACGGTTAATTAAAAATATCTCCAGTTTACTATAGCTAGACCGCATTCAAAAGAATGTGCGCAAAAAATATGCGTGTTGTTACAATGCAAAAAATGAATACAAAAGAAGTTTTTCTAGTAAGTAAGTAACCTTTTTTAAACTAAAAAATATATATTTACCTATTTGGAATAATCATATTGAGGCTTGTAATAAGGCTTGCCA
This sequence comes from Agrypnia vestita, assembly GCA_016648135.1. Lineage (NCBI taxonomy): Eukaryota > Metazoa > Arthropoda > Insecta > Trichoptera > Phryganeidae > Agrypnia > Agrypnia vestita. The sequence continues at coordinate 51,134 of JADDOH010004528.1, forward strand.
GGCAACTTTCCCCCCACTTTCTTCTTACCGGACAAAGCTAGGGAATGGTCTTTTGATTGTGGTCGACCTATAGTATAATTATCCTAAGACTAATTCATATTAATGCATTGTTACCCATTGTTAATCCGGATACGGACAAATTACAGACGATGAATTAATGCGTGTGAAAACCAACTTGAACGGCAGGATCTTGTTTTTTAATTATTTTGTCTCGATTATCTTTTTAAAACTTACAAACATTTTTATTGATATTGAAGAAAACCCATGCGATGGCTTTTTCAATCATCAACTCAACTATGGAATTAAAACAAACTTGTTAAACGTGGCATGTAAAGGGAGAGTGCTTCCAAATAATTTTATCAAAGCTTTTAAAAAAGCACTTACAATGGGTGCGGTATTCAAATGACGGATTTACATACAAATTATTAAGTCTAAAGGCCTGTGTCCACTGATGAGTCATTGAACACTGAGAGTTGATAAAGGTCGATTTGTAATGGTTGTATAATCAATGTTTTATGCAATAAAGCTAATTACAGCTTCAACTAAAATGATATATGAACTTGTTTCTTTGTTATTTATTTATTACGGTATATAGTATCGTTAAAAAAACATTTTGACATAATATATCTGAATATGTATGTAAAACAGTTTTAAAAAAATTAGACTTTATAAAATAAAATGCATCAGTGTAAGTAGGTATCAAGAAATTTGCAAAAATTATAATTTACACAAATACTGCATTCACCCTGCTATTTGTAAAAATATTGCGAGAGCTTTCTCGTAACTAGGCAAGGTATTTACGTACCACTATAACTAGGGAGGGCGTCGCTGTCGCGTAACAGAAGTTGTCAAGGTGTAAATTTATTACACAATATATAATGTACAGAATGTCCGGTGACCGGTGTCGTATTAAATACAGAAATTTGGTCGGGCAGCATTAAAGAAACCAAGCGGTAATGGCGGCCGTTCTATCTGTCAAACTGTCAGGCGGTAATATCGGTCCATTATTCGCTTTTTGACTTCGCAAAACTTTAATACTTCATTGGCAATTGTTCTTGCACCATCCCGGACTGTTTAGGATGTTTTGGATATAATAATTCAGTGTATATTGATAATCAAGATATCACAGCTCCCGAAATTGAACTGAATGACAGGGCGAGGGGTTACCGCCGGGTGCGGGCGGGGCGGGTTTTAGTTCAAAATTCGCCGCACGCCAAGTTACGTTGGGCAAGCAACAGGCATTACACCTATTAACCTATGCGTTGCCTTGATTTTGGTTTCTAATTGTTGGAAAGTTCCTTTGAGCGACCATCGCAGTATTGTTACAACTATACGGCAGTAATATTCTGGTACTTCTTACATGGATGTTAATTAGTTGCAATAAGTGAGAACTATTACCCAAAAAAGGCATATTATAACAGAAATAGGTCTTCTTTCACTCATCTTTAATACTCATTAAACTTAACAGAGAATCATAATTTAACTCTTATATTATATTATAATCGAAATGCATCTTGATGTACGTCTGTGTGAGCTTCTGTCTGAAAGAAACGGGAGATAGAGAGGGAAAATGGAATTAAAAGGAACCATTGAGAAAGCCATCACGAAAGCACGCACTTGGAGGGCTAATTAGAATCGTTAATTGTACATTTTCGCGATATTTTTGTATTTTGTAACGAACAAGTAAACTTTGAAGAACATTCTGGACTTTCACGAGGATCCCAGACATCACGACAAAAGGATTCTTCCTAGTCCGACGGAAGGATATCACAATAATTGACAAATTTCTACTCTTTCTATTATGTGAGAGTACACAGTATATCATAGCATAGTCACCGCACCGCCGAATTGTACTCGATCCGATTCCTCACTAATGACGTATATGAAAGTTTTAGTATGTCGAGCTTCCTAAAATAATTTGCCACCCAAAGTACAAATCCTAAAATGTGCAAACCCTTCTAATAAATTTAATAGATAGGATCTGAAATAAGAAAAAATAACGTATAGAAATATAACGTAACATTGGAATCAGTCATAAAAATCGTAACTGCAATACTTAGGTACTTGACAGGCAAAATGGACTGGCTTGTTTTTATAGAAAAAATATTAAACGCAGTCACTGAAGATTACTAATTTAGAATGTACTAAATTCGAAATTTTATAGGATTCATAGCTCAAATCAAATCATGTTTCCAAATAGCAAAATCCACTTCAAGCAATATCCTCTTCAACCAATCAACCCCCAAGGATGTGTCACATGACAAAATGGCCGCTTTATACTAGTGAGAGTCGCTATAAATTCTAAACTGAAACATCACAGCAAAGACAGCATAATCCAATTATGTAAATAGCAAAAGTAGCAATGTCCACTATTTGGTAGCAAATACAGCAATATCCATATTTAGAAGATAAATATTTATTTACATACGTAAATGAAAGGAAAACTGAGATGGCAATTGTTTTTAAAAACTTACTTCCAATAAAATGTAGGTTTCATAGATTCCAGAGAAATTTTCTTGTGTAGTGACAGGTTTTTGGTATGTTAAAAACAGAAAAACAGAAAAAAAAGAATAAATCTCAGAAACACCTTAGATATTACTGTCTTTGCTTTTATACCCCTCATACCAGCTCAATTCGTAAATATCAAAGGTCATTGACACTTCCTGTTAAATTTCGCTATGTGTGACACAAAAAACATTCGGATATTATTAGATAGATTACGCTATAAAAGATGACATCATTCCAAAAATTTTCAGTTTTCAATTCAGACTGCTTTAGAATTCCATAAATTTTATCGGTGAACATAAATTCGTGAGAATAATTAAACCTATAAAAACAAAACTTTCATTATAAATTCTTTATGCGCAAGAAAAAGACCTGTATGCAGAATTTTTCATTTTGAATTTGTCATTCAGACTCATTCAAACTTCTTCTCTGTATAAGATGGATGCTTCTAGGAACGACTAATTTTCACCTATACTACTTTATCATAATGACGTCACCCAAGTGTGATTACCCAGCCTTTCGAGCGCCGTTCTTTAGCATCTTGGAGATTAAAATTAATATCGTTTGAAAATAATTTCAAATTTGGTTTAAAATTATTCTGTTTTTGCTTGCAACTTTGAGAAAAAATAAAGAAAAAAAGTAATAACAGCTAAAGATTAATTAGATTAAGAAAGTAAAAACCCTACAAACCATTACATTGAGAATAGAGCCATCCCTCGCGGAGCAGCGACTGAAACTGTGAAAACCGAATGAAAGCGAATTTAATTCTGAAGTGCATCACTTCAGAACACTCGATAGCGGCACTCGTGATCTATCGATTGCGACATTTACATGTAAAATTGGTCAACACGTCGCAGAGCAGCATACGAAAATATTAAAACCGGCAAAAAATCTCTAAAATGAACGCCATTCCGTGGACATGCAATTCTGAACAAAAATTTCCCGTAAAACTGACGCGCACTATCGCGCGTTATGTGTATGAAGTTTCGCACCTCGATACGATTTTTTTACCGAATTATTAAAGAAACACAAAATTCAGTTTTTGGGTGGATATTGATAAAACCGGGGGAGGTAAAAAAATATATAAAAATGGGCAAAATATGGCGCCTTTAACTATTATGCGAACGTGATACTCGATTTTTGAATTTCATTCAAACTATGTAAAAAGCACAAAAAGGGGTTTTATTTTTGTAACGCCGCGAGAAAGAGACGGATGCAAAATTCCAACATACAATAAAAAGAAGGATTTGCACCTTTTGCACCATTCATATTTTCGATTTTTTTCTTAAACACTATGTTTAATTGCAAATGAAAAGGAGTTCAAAAATGAAAATAAAATTTCGTTTTTGAGAAGGGCCCAGAGGGAGGGAGGTAGAGGTACAGATCGCGAAAAATAAAATAAAAATCAATTCTCAAAGAGGGTCTCGGGAAAAGTTTTCATTTCCAGGATCGGACGAAAACTCGCAAAGTAATTAGCGTTTCAAAGTGGTTTTTCAGATTAAAATGAAAAAGCTAAAATTCGACTCAATTCTGAGGAGAAGAGACGTCCCGCGACGAATGTATTTCCCAAAAACGTTGACGGGTTGCGCCCATATGGAAAACTTGAAATTTTTGGAATCGAGCTGAAATTTTTGGAATATACAATGTGTTTCGTAGCTAGTAGCAAATACTTTACAGATGGATTCCTGCCTTGATAAGTCGAAAATCTCCAAGCAATTACGACCTTATATTTTATTATTTTATAATATGCATTTTTTTGAAACTGAAAGCGGTAATTGGCGGTGATGGTGACCACGCCCCGAATGATAATTGTAACTAATGGAAGAAGAAGGAATGTGTATCTGATTACGCATTTTTATCGATTGTTGCGCGGTATGATCGATAATCCTGAAATTATGCAGAGCATTGGTTTGTATGTTCTCGACAATTACCTTAGGCAGCGTCAACAAAGATTGTTTCGCATTCCAATATACAGGACTAACCTGCCAATGGTTACGCCTGTTGGAAGAGCTACTGCTATGCTGAACAATTGATCTGTTCCATGTCTCTGAGAGAATTATCCGATGCAGGATTCTCCTACACGTTTGATGTGAATGAATTTATATATAGGGTTATTTGAAAAACATTAATAACCTCGCAGGACTATATTCCTGCATTGATTATGAGTCGAAAATGTTCAAGCTATCATGACCTAATATCAATAGTTATGGCGATATGCGACATATGAATTTTTTTTTCAATATTTCTGACTTACTTTTTGTAAAACGTTGGACCATCATTACAGTAACTTATATCGATTACGAAAAATTCATTCGTTTCAATACAAGTTAAATAATATGATAAAAATCCTGAAATTTTTCCAATTGAATTGTTTTCGAATTGGAATTCGAAGGTTTTTATTTTTTTATTTGACTTCTATTAAAGGGAATGAATTTTTCATATTCGATATAGGTTACTGTTATGATAGTCCAACGTTTTACAAAAAATAAGTTAGAAATATTGAAAAAAAATGCAAACTTTGATGTCGCATATCTCCATAACTGTCTGTATGATGAATTCATCTATACATAAATTGCACCGCCTAGGTAATCAATACAGCTCCATTGACATATTATTTAATGCTCGTACACTACTCATATAAAAAAAAAACAATTTTTGCATTTTCCACAAATCCGTTTTCGTAAAAATATATGCTTTTTGCTTAACTATTTATTACCTTAATACTGATCAAAAAACCGGCCCTTAATCTATTACTTATTATATTTATTTTTTTGAAAATCTTCAATTTTTTGTAATTTTTTTGTCATTTTCTTAGACAGCTATGCTATTTGAATACTTTGTCATTCATCTATACTATCTATACTAATATTATAAAGAGGAAAGATTTGACTGTGTGTTTGAATTGAATAGGCTCCGAAACTACTGGACCGATTTGAAAAATTCTTTCACATTCAGAATCCTACGTTATTCCTGATGAACATAGGCTATAGAATATTTTCAAAAATTTTAGGGATCCGTATGAAAACTTCGATAATGTAACCCAACGTGTGAAAAAATTACGAAAAAAAACCTTATATTGCGTACGCTGCGGAAATTATTGCCAATAGACCAAAGTAATGTACTACAGTTTTATAGAGGACATTAATATCTACAAAAAAGTCTGCGATACCATGTATCTAAGTATTACAGTTAGGTTACAATAACTTATGTTAACATTAGATGGAAACATTGTTTTTTAGATAACAGCGGACCCTTTGTTTTCCCTCACAAACTTATTTGTTACTTAATCCTTAACCCGTGCAACTCCGGGTACGACCAGCTAGTATTATATAAAAGCCCAATTCAGGGCGTGTTATTGATAAAAAAAAAAAATAACAAAAATAAGTTGAACATAGATGAATGATGCCTGAACATACTCTCAGTATCCTGTAGGGGCTGTCAGTGAGCAGGCAAACCTCCCCAGCTTTTTTAACATCCGGCGACGCGTTGGTCTGCAGCATCGTCTGCAGTTCTCCCCCTTCCAGGTTCTTCTCGCCGCCGTGGCTCGGTAGTCGCAGCACCTTTCTAAACCACGGCTAAAAATACAAAAGTACTTTTTATAATATCCAACGGAAAACATTAATCTGGGGTATTGATTGAGATTTTGAATAAAACGCACTTTGAAAAATGTCATTAGTAAGTATCGTAACTTCCACTGAATAAATATACAATATTAATTTAACACAAAATAATAATGTTACAAATAGTGGTTTTTAGCATTAGATAAATTGAGCTAAAAAGCGAACGCATTTTACGATGTAACTGTCTGTGACTTTCCATTTATTATGAAGGAGGCTATGTACGAGTCGATGTTATCTAAAACTAGATTGCACTAATGGGGTAAATCCGATTACAAACACGATAGTGATAATGGTAGTAAATCCGTGTGCAAACAAGAAACGAAACGCAATTATAGTGTGAGCCATCACCTTATTGGTGCCGTCATTGGTGGGGTTGTGATTGGACATAGGTGCCCGTAGGGCGTCCATTCTCCCAGCAGGCGCGGACAGTCCAAGATACTTCAGCAGAAACATTATGGGCATTCCAGACACTTTTCCGTCGATAGTCACCCTGCAAGTAACACACAAAAAGCAATAAAACTTCACAATTTCTAGTCTCCAAGCACACCACGGGTCGAATTATTATTTAACGCGAGTTCAGGCTGCAATAAATAAGATTAACGATGAATGCTTGCTTAGATTATTTATTTGCGGAGATAATAAAATATATTTGTCAACGAAAACAACTAACCAAAGTTAAAATCAAAACTTAGTTCAATAGCCGGAAAACATCTTGAAATTTTACGGCGTAATGGGGGGAAGTTTGCGCATGTACCATTCCACCAAAGAGACCCAAATTTTTGTCTTCTGCGCATTCCCCCACTACGCCAAAAAATTTCAAGAAGTTTGCCGGCAACTGTACAATGTATTACTTTAAATTTTAATGTTTCTGTGTTTAGAAAAATAAATAAATACACAGGTGTCCCAAGATTCACGGTTAGGAGACGTCACTACAAAGAGATTTCTTTTAATCACAAAAGTGAGTCGTGTCAACTCGAAAATCTCAAAGCTCCTAGTAACTTACAAATTTAGAATTCAGTATTATTGTTCATCATTATAAATTAACTGATTCTGGTATCTTATCGTGAAATGTGATGACCGTCTCTCATTTAATATGGCAAAAATTAGTCGTAATTTCGAAACTTTGTAACATATGAGATGTTTAAACAAAAATAACTTCTATGAATTTTCCAATCACACTATTTGAAACAACAATATACAACAATATTTTAATATAAAAGGCTCTGTACATCAATAAAAAAATTCCAAGATTTATTGATTATATGGCTGTAAGAAAACCAATAAATGAAAAATAAAATAAAATAAATAAAACATAAATATAGAAGTCAATATCCTCTATATCAAAAATGTTCTCAGGTTTTCATGGCCGTTGAGAATCTTCTGCGTGTAGTTTTCTGGGATAATCTGCCGTGTATATCTGACCTCTCTGGTCGACGTTTCGGATCCCTTTGCAGGGTTCATTATAAGGGCTGATGTGTTGTGATGCAACACAACTTCCATATTGATAATAAAGGAAAAGATTAGGTTACTTGGAGGCCTACAAAACAAGAAGTCTATAAATAATAATGAATCTATGATTAATAACAATATGATTTTATCCTACAGTCCTACCTTAGACATTTTCCCATTCACCACATCGCGTGTCTTCCCCCCATTTATTACTCCCTTCCCCAGTCACCCACCCACCTCACCACCTGACAGTATTTTTTTTTATTCGATCATCTAACAGGGAGACATGTGTATGGTAAGAAAAAATATATAAAAAATAGTTATACGTCTCACAATTAAAGGATAACACATATAAGACATAACCATAGACAAGATAACAACTGCGACAGAATGGCTGCAACAATTCATGTTCATTAATAAATCCAAAAAAGGAAATCAAATATCTTGAAGTAATTATAGACCAACATCTTAAATGGCACAGCCATATCAACGAGTTGACGAAAAGAATTAGAACACGTATATATATTTTCATAAGACTACGAAACATTTTAAGCATAGACAATTTAAAAAAGTACTTTACTCCAATATGTAATAATAGGGTGGAGTGGAACTTATAATAATATAATAAATCGAATTAATTCAGAGAACAATAATTATTAAAGTAATACTTAAAAAAATCAACTTTCCCCCCACACACACACTATTCCACACACACAATATTTCCAGTCCCAAAGGTGGAAACTATATACAAAAAATATCAATTATGCAACTAATCAAAGAAAACGAACATGAAAAATTGAACATCACCAAGATTACAAGACAACTTTAAAATCCCAAAATGCAATACAAAAAAATATCAACAAAATTTCATATACTCAGGCATAAAATTTTATATGCTTAAGGAATGTTTTTTTAACGTTTTCGATTCTGTTAATGTTAAATTTATATGTGGGTGACCCCGAACAAAATTCAAGGTGATGCCGAATATAGGTTATGTATAGTCTCCTAAACGTACTAATTTGTCTGAATGGTTTGCCAAGACGCATTATGAAGCCGGACATTTTGAATACTTCACCGACAATCGCATCAATGTGCCGGTTGGAATTCATTTTAGAGTCTAGCAACAATCCTAGGTCCCGTATCTTGTCCACAACCCTGACCATATTATTACCAGTAGTATATTCACATACAATACGATTTATTTTGCGGGTGAAGGAAACTTTATAACATTTAATGACATTTAGTATCAGCCTATTCGCTTCACATTTTAATTAAAGAGACGCGTACAGAGACATTTAATATAAGCAGTAGTTTTATCAAGTTTCCAATTAAGAAATATAGAAATACAACACGTACAATACAAATTACAACTGTTTTTTTTAAATAAACATATTTAATAAATAAAAACACTCAAAACAGACATTAAAAGGATGTTTAAAATAATGTCGTATGACAGGTACACACAAAGCAAGTTACTAATCGGTATTATAATTTTATTTTGTAATGTTTAGTTTGTAGTTTATCCTGAAGGAGGTATGGTGGTTCCGAAACCGGCTGGTATAACCAAAAATATAGTGGTATAAACCAATTGAATTTTGATGTTTATTTTAACTGTAGAATTTCGGATTACCCTACTTGACGATCATGGAACCTAATTTGAGACCTCTGTACTTTTCACGACAATGTCGCTTTTAATCATGTACAATTTGATAAGGAGTAGGTACTATTAAGTTACTGTAAGAGAACTATTAAGTATCGGATTGTGCTTGTTTTAGCTTAGTGTTATTGGCCGTGTTGAATGTCAAAATGGAATAATTCCCAAAAAATCAAATATTGAGACACCGAACATTGAGAATCGCTGATTATTTTGAGTTATTTAGCACCGAATCATTCATATTTCGTTATACTTTATACTCAAGTTTATAATATTCACGACCATTGTTTCCGAAAAGTTGCTATTCTTTTGAAATTAGGGGCGGTTGTGTCAACTCGATTTATAGTAAGTTTAAAGCGTAGATTTTTGCGTTTTTGACCAATCAAACAACCCGTTTTCGTTTAAATATAAACTTAACCCTTAGACTTTTAGGGCCTTCAAAACGGGCTATATCACTGATACTGACGGTCTGTATCATGGCTTTTAAAATCGTTGAAAATGGCCTCATTTGAATTTCACCGACAAAAAATAAAATTACGCAACATAATAATACACGAATAATATTTTTGAAGCGTAATGTCCAGATATCACGAGATTACCTGCGATGTATTTATTGGAAGATAGTTGTTTAATTCAGATTATATGAAAACATACAGCCATCTGTTTAGATAACATGTCACTTTATGTTAGATTATGTTGACAGAATTATTAGTTTTATACCCGTAACGCGCCATTGAGTTCGCACCTATTAGGTCGTGATGATATCGCGAAAGTTCGACGAGAGATTGCAGATTAGGGACATTTGAGCTAAAAGATGACTTCATTATAGTTCGTTAGGCAAAATATATAGTTGGCGATTTGTTGTATTTAATTTTTTTAATCAGTCAGCAAAGTTTGATTGCGTCATACTCCGCTTCGTAAAAAATACACACGGCAATGAATCGTAGCTCGCTTCTATTCAACTCTATACTCTCTGATTCCAAGAGAAATCTCATCCACACACGCTATTATGTGGCGCGAGGTTCAGTAACGTGAAAATGTTAATGAGATAGAGCAAATACGAGTAATCGTCTTATTGATATCGAAGGTTGTTGCGATCAAAATTGACATTTATTGGCAACCTTTAGGGGATAAAAGAAAATTGAATGGAAAATAGAAACAAATGAAATTTTTAGTAAGTTTATGGTATAGATAATGCCAGTTAGAAAGCCTATTTTTATAAATGTTATCTTAATAGATGTGCAAGAAAAAATATTGCGTGAAGGGTTTTATCTCATCTGAAATCAAAGTAATCGTATTCTCCTTGTCACTTCAAAGCAATGAATAAGTGATCCTTAAAAAACCGTTAAGAAATAAAGCAAATTTTTAATATAACATCTGTCGTATACAATAAATAAGATATTACATAAATCGTATTATAATACTGTAATTTGTGTCTCCCAAGCGAAATGAAGTTAAAACATCAAATCACGATACAAACTAAATGGCTGCACATCGTCTCGAGAGCTTTAGGTAACGTTGCATCGAGTAAATCACGATAATGCATTTTTAATATTATTATGTATATGGTGTCACATCGAAAATATGCGAGTTTGGTGGGGGTGGCTGTGCGTGCGTGAGAGTGGGTGACGAAAATGTGCTTTCTAGCATATTGTTTTGTTATGGGAAGGCCGCAAATGCTTCAGATTGTTTTAAAATGGGCGCGCCAACTGTTTTGCGCCTATTTTGAAGTTGAGTCTAGAAGGTTCCGGAAAAACTGCACTAGAAAGTTCTGGAAGGAGAAGGTTCTAAAAAATTCCCGAATGTTTTATAAGGTTCTAAACTGAGTGGCGGAATGTGTCGGTGTGTCTAGAAGGTTCCTGTACATTCGATAAATTTCTTGAAAGTTCTGTTCTAGAAGGTTCGCGAAAGTTCTATGACGATCCAAACAGTGTATTAAAAATTTACGCGTGCGAAGCCGCGCGGGCACAGCTAGTAAGAATCTAAAATCTATGCTGCAATATTACAACAGATGTTTCTATTATGTGAGAAACAAAACAATTACAAAATTTGTATGCAATTATCGAAATAAATTTCCACCATACTTACAAAATCGATTAATAATGTTTTTTCATAAGTCAGATTAAAATATTGAGATTTTAAAAGTGTAATCTCGAGTTGGAAACGCGGGAGTCCCTGCAAAAAATGTCCGCTAAAATAATTTTCTCCCGGGCTAAAATGTGATTTCGCCGAGCCATCAGGAGCCACCCGTAGGTTAATATTAATATTTTTCACATGCAATTCAATAAATTATTTCAAAATGCACGGCTTTGAAAATTCAGAAATGATCAAAATCAGCAATGATTATTGGAGCAGTTAAAGAAATATTATAGATTTAATGTATATCAAAAAGCATTAATTACTTAGGGAAATGGCGTGAATACAGGGCGACATGTTTGAATATGTTGAAGCAATCTTAAGATCTGGAAAAAGTGTAAATTTCACAATTGATATTTTGATCACAATTGATTTGATTGATTTTGATCACAATTGATTTTGAAACGATATGTATGTATTTTAGAAGCATTTAATAAAAATATATTAATTTAATAATCTCCAATCCGGCTTTAAAAACAGTTACAAAAACATTTATTTAAATTTCGTCTATTGGCATTCTTATTTATAGGCCCCTCAAACGATGGTACTGAAATCAAAAATATTTAAATTATTTTTCAATAAGTGTGCGTTCGCCTAACTTTACAATAAGTTTACGCGTACACCGAGGATTTTATCAGTATTTAGAACAACTGCGACTCATTTTACAAAAAAGGATTATTTACTCACTGAATTTTTGATTATTTCTCACTATATTTCCTGTCAAACAACACACCTGTTTTGTGTTGTTGCAGTATATTAAAAAACTATATTGTTATATTAAAAGTTATCGTACCTATCAGTAGCTCGTCCGGGTGGTGTGAGCCACTGCGCAGGTGTTGCTCGCGGTGTTGTGCGATGGAAACTGCGGGCGAATTCCGAGCGACTACGGAAATGCTTTCTTCCGAAAGCCGCTACCATTCGGCCTTTTCCGTGCTCCCTCGAGTCCTGGAACTGTTCGGGAGGTCTCCATTATTTAGCTCTCTCCATTAACCCGCACCCGAGCGAAACAATTTAAAAACGATATGATTACTTTCTATCACGAAAAATTTTATGAGCTTAATTATATAGTAATTATTGTATTTGGCTGATCTATACAGCGCCGCTTTCATGAAAACTCACCTTAAAGGAACTAAACACATACATATTATTTTTAAAAAAAGAAAAACAAATAAAAACCAATCTACTGGATAAAGAACTTATTTACTGGATGAAATGCAAAAAATTTAGGTTAAAATTATAGCTGAAAGGGACAGGAAGAATTAAGTGCTTTCGTGGAGGGCATATTATCTAAATAGGTGCATCTTTAGTTATTTCTTGAACTGCAGTAAGCTGTCTGTCTGTCTCAGTTTGTTTGGTAGTTTATTCCATAACTTTGGTCCAGCTACCGCAAAAGCACGGTCACCAAAATTAGTTTTATGGACGCGATTTTATTTCAACTAACCTACTTGTATCGGATGTTAATGCTGAACGAAATATTAGCTGTCTATTGTTTGTGGCAAATGGAATGAAGAAATTAGTAATATACTGAGGGGCACAACTAATATTCAATCCTCTCTGGATGTTTAAGCCAGTGAAGGTTTTGAAAATGGTGTAAGGTATGTGCAAACTTTGAAACACCGGTAATGAGTCTTGCGGTTTTTTTTTCTTGCGGACGTTTAAGCCAGTGAAGGTTTTGAAAATGGTGTAAGGTATGTGCAAACTTTGAAACACCGGTAATGAGTCTTGCGGTTTTTTTTTCTTGCGGACGTTTAAGCCAGTGAAGGTTTTGAAAATGGTGTAAGGTATGTGCAAACTTTGAAACACCGGTAATGAGTCTTGCGGTTTTTTTTTCTTGCGGACGTTTAAGCCAGTGAAGGTTTTGAAAATGGTGTAAGGTATGTGCAAACTTTGAAACACCGGTAATGAGTCTTGCGGTTTTTTTTTCTTGCGGACGTTTAAGCCAGTGAAGATTTTGAAAATGGTGTAAGGTATGTGCAAACTTTGAAACACCGATAATGAGTCTTGCGGTGGCATTAAATACGGATTGCAATTTGTTTAAAGGTACTGAAATACATGCTTAATTTTTAGCTTTAGCTTTAGTTTTGAAGCTATCAATCAAACACACTTGCTTATTACTGGCATGCTCTTGTCATAGAATAGAGACGCTCTTGTTCAAAATGGAAACTTTGTAAACTGAAACAGGAAATTCAAGTGAACCAATAAATCAAAACAGTTCCCGAGTTTCCATCCGCACATTTTTGATTTCAGTTTTTATAATTTTTATTGTAATGTTTGAATCTTTTAATAAAGTTTCATAAACATTAATTCTTGTTTTGCTATATTATTTTTACAAAGCGGTGACCGAGTATACTACAGACATTAGCGATTCCTATAATAAGTCACGAAAAGTAATGTTTTATCATCTCCCCAACGCGCCATATTTGTTTCATCTGTCGCGGACTGAGACGATCGCATTGATAATCGATAGAAGCCGCGAATGACATTAGCATGCTCATAAGCAAGCCTTTTCACACATGCTCAAAAGATACCCCTTCTCATGGTGAATGACATTAGCATGCTCATAAATCAACCGGCGGTTGAATTTTGAGCGTGCTAGTAATGAGCATGCTCATTACACACATATCATTACAGAAGCTCAATATTGCGCATGCTCACGTGCCACTAATGAGCATGTGTATCAGTACCTTATTTCCTTTTTCGGAAGATGTGCGTAGATACAATTACAGTTGTCTAAGAAGAAATTGAAAGACCCTTCTGCGAATAAATTTAATACGGGGTAAATGATAGAAAGCAAAACCGGTTGTGTTGTTGGACTAGAATCCAAGTAGGCTACAAGTAGTTGCATATTAGTTTTGCAAATAATGTCAGTCATTGGGTCCCCGATCCCTCTAGAACAAGGCAATGGTGATGATGTCAGTAATTGAAATTGAAAGTGGGAGTTTTTCAAATTGGTGCTGGCGTCTTCGGGTAGCTGTCCAAAATGACTCCGTTTTTATTTTTGTTTTTATTATTTATTTTTGTCATTAATGCACTGAATATTGTGTTAACGTTTTTGATGTTGTTAAATATAATATACTTAATAGACGAGAATAAAAATGGTCAAATGTGTAAATGTGTCATTTCTACCAATCCTTCCTCTAGTTTCACATTTGGATGATTCTTTTTGGTGTTTAATGATATCTATTTAAAACTTGTGTTAATTTTTTAAATGATTTAATATTCCTGGTAAGTTTTATTCTTAAATATAATTAACAGTAATTTTTTAAGATAGGTATTTGGTAATAAAAACCTGAAATCTTGTTTTTGGAAATAAAATAAATTAGAAGGGCGCGGGCGCTACAGGCAGCCGCGCATTTATTGACTAATGGGCGCAGGAATCCTTTTGTTTGATGACAACTGTTTCGTCCATTCTTTTGTGTTGAATTTAACTGCATTTACCTATTTGTAACTGTATTTTTAACTTAAACCTCCATATTATGCAAAATTGTTCTCCATGTTTACCTACCTAGTTTACTGTTTTCAATGTTTTTTATGTAAAATGTGTAAATGTTCAAGTTTTTTGTTTGTTTACCCTCATTATTTTAAATATTAAAAATGTGTTATTATTTTAGTAAATAAATGTTTGTATGTTTGTTTTATTTCGGTAAATTGGCCACCAAACTTATTCGGGGCATTTAAGAGAGAAAACAGGTATGTCCATACTTTAATCGGTAAATTGCAGCCGGGCGGTTATCTTTCACGGACATGAAATACCCAATCCTACAGCTTTTAATAGCCGGGAGATCGTGGCCAGATTCACACGTCCTGGCTTAATTGATTAGATTTTTTGTCTATTGCGTCGCGAATTCGACCAAAACACGCCGATGCCGTGTAAAAGCTCGGTGAACCTAGTGGTCAGCCTCCGAAGCTCGACCAATCAGCGCGCAAGCCCTAAGGGCCGGTTGTTTCAAGTTGGATTAAAGTAAACGTTCTTTTAAAGCATAGATTTTTACGTTCTCCACTAATCAGACCATCCGTTTTTTTTTAAATCTATGCTTTAATCGACCGCTTACTTTGATCGAACTTGGAACAACCGGGCCTAAGTCGCGGCGCGTAAAGCGGACCCAGCATCCGCATCTTGTAAGTATTTTACTCTTTAAGTTGGGTTGTTTGCCTGGGATAAGGGGTATTAGTGTTATCAGGATGCGATTCTCTATCAAATGACACCCAATATTTAAGATTGGAGTAACAGGGGAAAAATTTAAAATGCACATAAAAGTTTATTTAACTCAGATTCCTGATCCCTGACATAATTGAAATAATGTTATCCATATGCGCATGCACCACAGAGGAATCGATTGATAATAGTTACATTTCGGTGCGATGCAGAATAATTCTCCTATTATGAAAAAGCTTAAAGCTAAGCTTAATTCATATGTATTTTCTTTGTATTTTTTCAAGTTGTAATCTGCCAGTCTTAAGAGAAGTCACGCCATACTTTAATTTATATTTGATAATAAAGTGTTTATTTTATTCGTTCGTTAATAATAATAATAATAATAATACGTATTCGTACCACAGGGCAAACATATATTTCTTACTTCATCGTGAAAGTACAGAAGTGTTAACGCCTGTGGAAGTCAAAATCACTACCACCTATGTTCTACAAATTGCAAATATGTACAAAACTAGATACTTGTACAATGTATGTAGGTATATTAATTTTTCGAAATTTGTGTGTAAAATGTGAAAGGCCATTTTAAAAGTAGGTATTTTAAAAAACTTAGCGATCAAGAGTAAAAAAAATGTAATCAATATTCAAATTCCAACAATTACGTCCCCTCTTCTGCACCTAATGACCACGCCCACATACCCACCGGACTCTAATCTTCATCCCACTCCTCACGCCGTCCTTTAGTCTTAAGTTTAGTTTAGTAGCATTAGGGCGGCCGTCGCATCCCAGTGGGCATGACATTGGCTTCCCATACCGAGGGTTCCGGGTTCGATTCCCGGTGAGGTCACAATTAATCTATGTGATTTACTCAAGCCTGGGTGTTTTGCGATGTATTTTGATTCTGCAATTGGGACTCTTGGCCTGTTGTAGCGAAAAAAAATACTGATGATGATGCGTTAGCATCCAAAACGCTCCAATCGTCATAAATAAAGGTGAAAGTAAAAAGTTATCATTTTTAATTTATGTATATTACATACATATACACCTGACGTAAGGATATTTGGATACGAAAATAAAAGATTTTTTTCTGTCTTCTGCCTTCTTTACTTACTTAAAACAAGTAAATAAAAAAATGGAAGACATGCTTTTACGCGCATTCTTTGCATAGATTCGTAATCGATTTAACATCACCCGAGCAGTATCCAAATATTAAACACGTTCAGCATGTTTTTCTTCAGCTGTTAATATTAAACACGTTCAGCTTGTTATTCTTCAGCTGTTTCTGCGGCTCTTGCTTGTGAGTGACGTGATTAATTTAATGTGAGTGACTTGATTATTAATTTTAATCGTAATAACGTAAAATTATTAATTTTAATCGAAGTAATGACAAAATCATGTTAAAAGTGATTTAATAATATATAGGCATCCACATTACGTAAATGCTGAGAGTTTCAGAACCTTAGCTAGTCGGGAAGTTGATGAAAAATCAATTACAAAATTCCACCACAGCAAACAGACAAAGACAATTAAATAAAAGCATGTAAAAACATCTAATGTTAAAAGGCTAACATGACATATTCAAAATTAAAATCTTAAGGGCAGTATTTTGACGGTAGGTATCTGCATACCAGGAGCGTGAGTGAAGTCCGGCAAAACTAAATATTCTAGGAAATAAAGATAAATTAAACAATTATTATTATTATTAAAACACATTGTTTCGTGATCGCTGCGCGCGGGCCGCGCCAAGACTTGATTGGTTGGGCTGGCGCCTGATGTGTCCTGCGCCAATCTCTGGCCAGGATTCGAATTTTTAAAATCCGCGCAGTGACAGGTGAAATGCGTGTCAGGTGTCGTTTTTCGACGGGAATCGACATTCCTCTTCGTTTGTGTTCAAGTTCAGTTCCATTTAGCCGTCCGGAAGAGACACGCCAACTGTTCCGGATTCGACGAAGCCAGGAGAATCTCGATTGACGCGGCCCCCGCCTTCCCAGGAAACCGCAAGTACCATTTTGTCCACTGTGTCGTAGTTAGCTTTGGCCCAGTGTATCTCGGGTGTCATTTACGGTCAGTCATATCGGCGGCGATTGGAAAGGAAAATCTTTCTTTCTTACATCCGACCCGCGTGCGATGGTGGCGAGACGTTCGTCATCGTACACACATAATAATATTAATAAATATTATTATTAAAACACAACGTAAAATTCTAGCCGTTAACTTACATGGATTTACATATGCGAGCTAGAGTTTTAATTCCAACGTCATGCCTACGCTTCGTTTGTGAACTTAAATTTTCTTAAAACCAAATTAATTAATCAATAAGAAATAAAATCAAATCCACGAAAAAATACTTGGCTTCTACCAGGATTCGTATCCGGGGCAGGCGCGTTATCCAATTACGCTATAGCGGCCTTGTATATATTTCCGTGAATATATCAACCTTATCTGTAAGTCTCAACGTGTGTTGTATCAAATGTGTCCAAAATAAAAAAAATAATTAAACGGTTAATCTTAATTAACTTAATCTTAATTACTCTGATTTTTTTGTAAAATTTGGAAACTATCAAGTCGAACATGTAAACCGTGTGGTCTTTATCATACCTCTGTCAAGTCATTAAATCGTCACATCAAGGAGATCCATAAAAAAATAAACACGCGCACCGAAACGAGAGTGAGACCTATAAGAGTGGCTGCTCGTCGTGCTAAAGAATTGATGTGCATATACAAACTTTAGACGAATGCCAAGATGTTGAATGGCTCGAAAAGAACGATGTCGATATCCCGAAAGAACCAAAAGTGAGCAGATACACAACACCGAGCAGCAAACATCCAATTTCATCCAAGTCATGGATTCAAGTATAATACGATGCTAATAATTTGCTTGAATGAATATTCAAAATGCATTAAATTCCTTTATAGTCTATAAATTCCTTATTTCTAGACTTAATGACTGCTGCTCATGATTATATACCAATGTTTACGTAAGCACAGGAGGGGGGAGAAAGAGCTTTGCTTACTTTTGCTGACAAGGGGGAGAGGGGAGTTAAAAATTACTAAAATTCTGCTTCCGTAATACTTGAATGGCCCCCAAGGCAACAAGCAAACACCTACACACAAGTACCGAGGCAAGAACAACATTGGACGTTGGTCCAATATTATTGTCTATGTATTCTTAGAACCGTTGTCTATATGTTCTTAGTACCAAAATTACACAATACATTAAATACTCATTGGAAAAAATCAATAACAAAAAAATCATCCTTATACCAAGGACACAACACAATAAGATACAGTTGGGTAGGGATCGAAGTCGGAAATAACAATGACCAATATAAATAACTAATTATTGTTTTAATTAATTTATATAAATGTACTTTATCTTATTCTAAAAAATAATTTTATTTTTATAAACTAAGTTATATTTTTAAATTTGAAATTTTATTAAATTATCTAAATTTTAATTTTGTTAATGTTTGTGACAGTGATTAATTTTTACATATAATTAAAAAACAACAATGAAATACACTGAAAAATAAAAAGAAATTAAATGTTAAAGTACATTATTACTGTATCACTATGTACGCTTTAATCCCAATAAGAATAATTTCGACAAAAGGTCCACGGATATTTTGTCCAATGACAAAATTTCCACAGAGATAAGGTCCAACGACAAAAGGTGCACGAACTTTTAGTCCAGCGAAAAAAGATCTTTGTAAATTTGATCCAACGACAAAAGATCTACGGAAATTTGATCCAAATACAAAATGTCCACGACAAAAATCGCATGCAAAATTTTTTTATTATGTTACTATGCCAATAATGATTTGTTTTTTTTTTGTCCCGTAACTTTTTCGTAATTTTTGTTTAATTACTTTTTATGTATTATTTTATTTTTATAAATAAATATTTAATTTTCAGGACCTTAGGCGGGTAACATAGACGTAATTCCCCCTTCCCCTTGACCCCTAGCCTCACCCTACGATAGATTTTCTATACAAATCTACACCGTTTGACAGATCTTACCCAAATTTTTCATACTTATTCTTTAGGAATCGTAAATAAATAAAATAATACAAATAAAAAAATTCTCCAGCAAATTGCATCATTTTGGTTATGTATAGCCAGATATCCTGAGATGTGCTAGATCTTGGACTCAACATTCAAGGCAAATTCCGATTGCGAGAAGAAGAGGTCCTGGAAGACGAAAGACCTTAAGGAGGAGGGGGAGGACCTTAGGAAGGAGAGGAAAGAGAAGTGATCCTGGTTGAAGACTCCCAGGCAATGGTATGGAAAATCCACGGCCTAACTCTTTGGATCTGCCGCTAGCTTAAGTTAATGACTGCTAACAAGCACCAGATGAAAAAATAAGATAATGATTTCTTACATCATCAACAAACACCAGAAGAAAAAGGCATGCGGACGCCATGAAAGGAAACCCTCCCTTGGATACCGAAACAGGAAAGAAATGGAACAATACAACGAATCGATCAGATTTGAACTTCAATGCTTGAATACATCTTCAAAGGCCGTCGTCTACGATTAACCGTAGTTCCATGATCACGACTGGTCATGAGTAGTATCTTAATCTTATCATCGAGAGTATCTTATCTTCAGTCATGCACACACTTTCAATCTAATTATATTTTTAACATTATTTTAATACATATTATGTACTTTACTTACTACATTAATTACACAATTACTAGATTTTGTCAACAGAGGGATAATCATTAAAGCATGAATCTCATTAGCATGCTCAAAACTAGCATGCTCTAACAACTGTACACACTTGCTCGTTATTAGCTTGCTAATATTGAATGACCATGCTCAGAGCTAACAATCAAACACACACGCTTATTACTGGCATGCTCTTGTCATAGAATAGAGACGCTCTTGTTCAAAATGAAAAATTTGTAAACTGAAAAGGAAATTCAAGTGAACCAATAAATCAAAACAGTTCCCGAGTTTCCATCCGCACATTTTTGATTTCAGTTTTTATAATTTTTATTGTAATGTTTGAATCTTTTAATAAAGTTTCATAAACATTATTTCTTGTCTTGCTATATTATTTTTACATAGCGGTGACCGAGTATTCCACAGACATTAGCGATTCCTATAATAAGTCACGAAAAGTAATGTTTTATCATCTCCCCAACGCGCCATATTTGTTTCATCTGTCGCGGACTGAGACGATCGCATTGATAATCGATAGAAGCATGCTCATAAGCAAGCCTGTTCACCATGAGAAGGGGTATCTTTTGAGCACGCTCATAAATCAACCAGCGGTTGATTTTTGAGCGTTCTAGTAATGAGCATGCTAATAGCTCGCTCAAAAGCGGTGTGTGTACACACATGCTACTAAATAGCAATGGCTCAAGAAACTCAATACCGCGCATGCTCACATGCCAATGATGAGGATTAATTAAGATCAATTAGAGAAGTCTCACAGAGACGAAGTTTTTTATATGAGAACATGTATGGAAATCTTTAAAAATTGGCCACGGGGCTTGTGACCTGTATTAGTTGCATTAAGTGATCACTTTACATAATGCAACGTTCACGATTCCACCGTAAGAATATCCACATATTATCAATTTATAATATTTTTCGATTTTTATAAAAATGACTTCAACCATGTCTAAACATAGACAATGTTAATATTTGATCCCAGAAGCATATCTTAAAGCGTCATCAAATTATCAATGACGAGGAAAACAATTTGCCTTACCAAATACTTTCGTAATGACCTAATTAATTTGGGATATTTTTATTTAGAATGCCTGTTATTGAGCATATATCGCCAACTCGAAAGTGAGAATGTTCTCACAACTCTACCACAATACTGTGCAATAAAATGAATACCTACAAGACTTTAACGTTTCCCTAATTGATGAAGTCATATAAGCATTAGCAGAGGCGGACTGGTCAGGGATCATATCGGCACCTTTACAAATGAAAGTTTCGGGCAGATTCAGTTGAGATTGAGAGGCACATCAGATGTAGAGGTGTTGGTGTTTATAAACACCAACATTACGAACAACGTGCGTCGCACGCATGACTTACACATACTAATTCGATTGTCTTTTTAACCTACGGATGATTGATGTGAGCCAGTACCACAAAAGAACACAGGAATATTCACATTAGCACAGGAAAATTATGTTGAAAATGGATATTAGAATAGATTGGTGGCCTAATTATAAGTTCAAGAATTCCGGTAAGGAAGTAAAGCCTAAGGAGAAGTTAAAATAAGAATGGAACTAGACGAAATGCGAAGGGCGGCCGCTCGGACTTATGTATAGAAAAACTAAGTTAGACTACGTCCGGCAGATGGCAAATGGCAGGTCTGAAGAGTAAGGCGTTCTATTTTATTTGTACACTAAGTATTAAGATATCATCTAGTGGATGGCGCCTTAATAATGCTGATTCTTAATTCGTAATTGATATATTGATCTGCTACACAATAATAATAATAATTGGATCATTTATATAGCGCCGTTTTCGTTTCAAGGGCGCTGCACACAAAAAATTATAGTAAAAAACAACTTAAATGCTAAAACACTTATTTACTATTACTTATTCACTAGATGACATGCAAAAATGGAATTAACGTTTCAAACTATAATAATTGCGAGTGCCGTTATCTAGCCAAGTTTTTATTTGATTTATCCCCTTTTCTGCTTTCTTTTGTACTTCTACCCATGAATAACCATTAAATAATAAAATAAATCAGGGCAGTATCATCAGCAAAGGTTATGATATACCATTCACTTGGCTTTTGCATTTCCAAGCTTAACCTGTAATTTGATTAGCATCAGGATAATCGTCGTGCATCATAATCGCAGAATAAAACACGTCCATTGTGTCAACGATTGTTATAGGCCAGGCAATCCATGCCAAGGCATGCCATGCCATGCCTTGCGAACCGGATCAGATCCGAGCAAGGATCGAATACTAAGAGCCAGTTGCGTCAACTAGGGATGGGTCGTCGACGTATTTACCGTCGACGAAACGAGACCGTCCACGTCCATCCATCGACGAGACGATCAACTAGTTGAATTCGTCAACTAGTTGACGCGTCAACTTCGTTACGCGGACGTCGCGGACGTTCTATCTAAACATCGGGACGATGGTCAACTGTCTACGGTTCAACGCGACACTTCTCGACGGCTCAACCGTTGGCTATTTTTATGACGTTAATTTTTAAAATTTAAAGAAGTTCGAAGGAATATAGTTTCGGGGAAAGTAAAACCGCTACTTGTGCTTATATGTAAAAAGAAATATTTTATTATTTATTTGTTTACGCACATTATAGGCTTTTACATATTGTTTTATATACTTCTTTCTATATATAACAAAGAAAGAAGTAGGTATACACAGCAATATCAGGTGTTAGCAGTAAAATATAAATATAAACTACATATATAAGCAGTCATAGTATTGGGTATAAGCATTAAAATGTGAGTAAATAAAATGGAAGGAAACAATGATTTTGCGTAACAAAGGCACCAGTTATGAGGTGCGGTAAAAAATACTTTACATTTATTTATTATCTATAAATTTATAAATAAATACATAATTTAAAAATACTTTACATTTGAGATGTTATATAGAAATTTATTGAAGAATACATCTTTCAAAGTCAGGCTTTCACTTTGTGGTGACATTATTAATAAATAAATATATCTGTATTATTTGTCAACTTTAGTTTAAGGCTCAATCTGAGAAAAGGAACATTGTTCCCGAAACATGTAAAAACCAATAAAAAGTGGTGTAAACAAAATTATAATAGATTTATTTTTTTATCTATAAAGTTGAAAATAGGGAATTTTTAATAAAAATTAATTATACCTAAATTCAAGATTATATTACATATATAAATAATATTAATGTTGGACTCCTGAATAAGGACCATAGTTAGGTATAGAAAATTTTATTCCCTACAAGTTTGTTTATCATTTATATGCTAAAGTTGAAAAGTAAGGAAATAACACAATAATTAAATTTTAGAATCCCTTTTCAGGTAAATATAAGAAGTCGAGATCGATCGAATAAAATATTGATTTTAGAAAAATATCTAGCCGGCCTGTTAATTAATAATAGTTCAATAAAAAATAAAATAATTAAACAGAATTGTTTTATTTTATACAGCGTAAAATTAGGAATTCACCGAATCGTCGCACGTGACATCACAAAAAATCAAGTAAAAAATAATAGATAATAGCTTATTAAGCCTATCTCGCCCTACGCATGTATTCAAATTTCAAATCTCTAGTCATAGTTCGTGTACACAGATCTGCACTCTATTGTAGTGTACTTTAGAGTTGAAATGAAATTACCCGTCGAGCCGTCTATGACGTCTATGGCATCTACAAGACGACAGCGAGAGATGAGAGAGAAATAAACGGAGACGTTTTTTCTTGCTCTCGCTCGTTGCTTTGCATTGCGTTAATCTCGAATCGTCCACCGACCACGGCGTCCGCTGTCCACCGTCTACGAATTCAACTAGTCCATGCGATAAACGTAAACGGTCGACGCGTCGATGCAACGTCAACGGTTGATTTCAACTAGTCCGTCCATTCAACGCCCATCCCTAGCGTCAACTTGATTTATAGTAATCTTTCGTTTAAACCATCGTTTTTTGCGTTGTCTACCAATCAACCAACCCGCTTTCGTTAAAAATTGTTGCAAGTTGATACAACCAGCCCTAAGAGCGCACGTAAATAAACGAAATTTTGCTCTCTCGTCCCGGAGAATTGGCGGCAAAGTTTAGGCGGACGTGATTCTGCTGAAAGCGTCCAACCTATGAAACTTGAAACTGAGAAAATTGCTTCTATAAATTTCAACCTACAAAAACCTAAGACGTCGATATTTCATTAATTATTGCATATGTAATTATAAGAAAAAAACTTTTATTTATATTACGTAGTAATATTATTATTGAGGTATCATCACCACCGGCGACATCTATATATTTTTATTCACGGTGCATGCCATGTACATTAGGCTGTCCCGATAAATTTTTTTTCGGCTTACCTTAACACAAGACCTCTCAAACCTTGCGTAATTGAGGGTAGATTACCAAAATAATTATAATAATATAATAAAACTATATCTTAAGGTTTCTACCGATCTATAAAGTTTTGAAAAATTAACATTTTTATGGTCATATTTCGCTATCCTCAATTTTGGCTCTGAACCTAATACAAAAAATATTTACTTTTTGTTCTATTTAGATGTAAATCATACATGACGTTTCGATTTGCATGCAATAACACGTTACCAGCGACTTCGAATTTGTTAGTTTTCAACCTACAAGATACCCTCAAGTTTGAACTTGTTTTGAGGACTTTATTGACCTCTAGCGAGTGTTTTCTTTGTAGCCAAAATAATTTTTATGTTATAAAAGTACCATTACAGTGTTAAAAGCGGATTTGGTGATTTTTAAATAAGAAGTTCGAGGCGTAGTCAGACTACATATGCTACGTTCGGACCATACAAAGAAATTAACAATCAGCAGCTACCAACTATAAGGGACGTCAATTGTCAAGAACAACCTGAAATTGAAGTATAATGGAAAAGATCCATCCAAATCAGATATACATGTGATTGTTTCCGAAGAGATCAACAATATTCGGACCAAAACTTCGATTCCAATTATAACTAAGGAACGAGTTATTTAATTAGTGAAATCCAATTTCGAAAAGTATCTCAATTTGAAAAGATACCCCAAAAACAAAAGAAATTATAGTTTTGAAAATAAACTGAAATATTTTTTAAGGTCATCTAAGAAACTTTTTGACATTTCTGCTTGTAAATGCACTTCATTTGAATCTTGTTCATGTTTAAAACCTAAGAAAGTTTACATCAATGAGAGAAGTTTTTGTTGGATCAAATAAATGATAGGAAAATGGTTATAAGTGGTTTTGATAAGAAAGAAACGACTAGATTAATGAAACGACAGCAGAGATAAATTGAAGATCAATAAGGGTAACAAAAAAATCGTGTTCTACTCAAGAAATCGATTCTGTCTCAGCAAATTGTGATGAAGATTCAGTGCATAAATCTTTCCCTGAAACGTATGCGATAACAGAAGCATCCCCGGCAAACACGCCCTCGACAGAGACACCATCGACTTCAACGGCGAATTGAAATACATTGCCGTTGCCAACAGTTGCTAAATAAAGTTTGTGATAGATACGGTTTATCGACGCGATCTGCTGCTGCTGTTGCCTCTGCGGTTATCGCTGACGTCGCCATGGTTTCTACCGAAGATTAAAATCTAATTTATATTAAATTAATAATAAAATAATAATAAAAAAAAAATAAGTAAGATTCACAGAGATTTATCTAAAGCCCAGAAGCTTCAAAAGATATTGGAGGTATTTTTATAAAAAGCTTTTACTTTTATGGACAAAAAGACCATCGCAAAGAAGTTTTAGAAGACCACATCTCTATTTTAGCACAACTTGGATCAATTTATTTGGGACACAATACTGAAAGACGTGGCACTGCAAAGGGAATTCTTACATCGATCACAACTTTAGTAGAGGGTCGAGGTTAGAATTTAGATAACGTGATTTGCGTCGAATGTGACGGAACTGCAACTAACACCGATCGGAAGGGTGGCGTGATTCAATATTTAGAGGAGTATTTGGAGAAACCGTTAAAATGGTGTTTTTGTATGCTTCATGTCAATGAGTTACCCCTTCGTCATTTATTCTTGACCTTAGATGGTTGCACTTCGGGTCCTAGAGAATATAACAGAAGCCTCACAAAGTGTAACTGACGTTACTTCTAGAGATTACTTTATTAGAACCAGGATGCAATCTCGAGCAGAAATGCAAAATTTTGGACGCAAAAATAAGTTTTAATTTTTAGTTTTTGTCAATGATTATAATCAATATTTTGTTTATTTTATTTTCTTGTGCTTTGTTTCATTAATTTGAATACTAAAATACCTTTTATACTTGATTTTTTTATTATTTTAGGCAAACGGTTTAACTCATAAAAACGTAAAATTTACAAAATTTCAAAGCTCGGTAGAGCCCTCAAGATGACAGACAGTTCGAGTTTTTTTACCTTTTTCGCAATTAATTAATTAAGCAAATTTTGATATCACTTGCGATTGTGTAGTGTTATATGTTATGTACATGTTATATGGAAAAAAATAGATGTGCAAAATTTCGGTTTACGATAAATCTTATTCGATAATTTATTCCCGAACATTATTTGTAAGTTACGTACCACTCGTATCTTATAAATATTATTTATTAATATTATTTATAAGATACGAGTGGTATATTACAGATGGATGTAACTGAATTTGTGTGCAGTATTTTCCGAACATATTTTAACAATGTTTTAAAAAATATTTTAGATACCTATAATGATTATTAGAAATATTTTACTGAAAGTCAAAATAGAATATCAGTGCTTGTTATTTAATAATAATAGTAAAATTATAATACACATTGCCCGCACCAAATTGAGATGAAATGAATTCAGTTTTCCTTTTTCGATAGCTAACTCTTAAATATTGTGAAATAAGTTAGTTTTTCAAAATTATTTATATTTCCTACTTTAGAATGAAAACATGCCGGATATCATTATAAATATGGCACAAAACACATATTTTGTGGTGATAATCACAATAAGGTACAACCACATCCACAAATCCAAGTAAATCCAATCACAATTATAATCCCGTATTTGATTTTGATGATCCCGAATAAGAAAATCCTCATTTTCTTACTAATAGATTTAACTTAAAGCTTAGTAACGCATAATAATAAATCATTTTTATGTGTACAAAAGCCAGAAAGAATTTTAATATTTCATATAAGGTATTTATATTAAAAATTCCCCTTTGATGAAAAACATCCATAAATCCAAGTATAGAATCCAATCATAATTATAATCCTGTATTTGATTTTGATGATCCCGATTAGAAAATCGTCATTTGCTTAGTAATGCATTTTAAATTTATGCTTAGTAACACATAATAATAAATCGTTTTTGTGAAAAAGCTAGAAAGAATTTGTAGAATTTGAATTAGAATTTGAAGAAGAAAAATGGTAAATAATAATGCGAGATTAACAAATATGCGAAACAATTAATGTTACTAGAAGTTAAGCAATCGGCTATCTACCAAGCAATACTATGCGGCCGTTGGTGTCTGCAATTGGTTATCGGCTGTACTGGCCGCTGTACAGCCGATAGTGGCCATTGCGCGACTATTGGGTGCGCGATTTGGTTATTTTTTTATTAACTAGTAATGGCAAAACCACGCACTACATCTTGCATTTTTGAAGCAATCATAATTAAGATAATACAGCGCCGTGGATGAGTTCCAGTTTGACACATTTCCAAACATACGTACACGGATACCTGTTAATCTACAACTCATTCCTATATTGTATTTATTGATTTGCAATACTCCTAATTTTGTTCTTAACACTTTTTATAATTTCTGTATCATAAAAACATTATTCTTAATTTCTTGATCATATAAAGTATCCGTAGTTTCTTTATAATAAAAACATTATTTATAATATCTTTATCATAAAAAGTGCAATGAGTAATCATGTCATCATCAAAATGTTAATAAAAAATGTATATTTTGTACTCTAAGTCACTCTAGGACAACATATCAGAGTCAATAATGACCTGTTGATGGTCTGTTTGTTGTGGTTGGATTTTCTCACATAAAGGCTGTTTGATATTTACCCACTGCAAACCTGCTCTAAAGGAGGCGAAAACACCGGTTGCGTTCATTGGCTAATTCGTTGCTGATTTCATATTGGAGTTTTAGGGGATCCTCCAAATATGTCGTCACAGAATACGAAATAAGAGATTTCAATTTAGCGGACCGAAAAAATCAGCGGCCGTTAAAATTAGTGGTTGAGATACAGAATAGAGGTCTTATGTATGGTTTTTGTGTTTAGTTTGTAGAACTCCGTGTTTATTTTTTATGAAATTTAAAATAAATTAAACTTTAATTATTATTAAGCTCTGCGAGTTTGCATAAGTATTATTTTAAATATGACTGCTGTTTCGGCTTACTAGGCCATTATTAAACAGTGGGTATACTACGTACAATCGACTTATTTATATGATTTTAGTTACCCCTTCCTCTATGCATAGTTCCTTATGGGAAGGGGTAACTAAAATCATACAATAAGACGATTGTACGTGGTATGCCTCCTGTTTGATAATTTTTTATTTTTTTATTATTAATTAACGCCCTATAGGGCTTTTACAATAGATAGGTATAGTGTACATTAACATAATAGGTATATAGTTTAGAGAAGAAAAAAAAAACAAAGTGAGAAGAAAATACTTAGAATACATATACAAACAAATAAAGATAAATATAATACATAGTAAAAAGCAAGAAGCATAAGAAAAATATAATAATAAGAAATTTATCTAATAAATCTCAAACATATAAATTATTTCTTCTTAAAAAACAGCAAAACAATTATGTGGTAACATTATTAATATAATTAATAAAAATAAAATTTGTTTTCACCACTTTTGTATCGAAACATGTTGATATTTTTCAATATAAAAGTGGTGAAAACAAAGTTCATTTTTATTAATTATACTCGTATATAAATTATTATTGAACCCCACCCTCCTTAGGACACACACGTAGAGTTATAATTTATAGCATTCTTTGGTCATCTTCGCTACTTCTGCAAGGGCTCTGCTTTCGCGATTGGCGATGGTCGTCAATGTTTATTTGTGTGTCCAAGACAAACATTGGTAAATGGAAAACGGTTTTCCTCGTTGACGCACCACAGCCGCGCCCCTTTTCAGAATCGCCAGCGCGGTCAACGTAACTCTAGTAATTTCCGGAAAACGCACCCTATTTAACTCGATCAAATCACGTGTACCTACGTGTATGAAGCCCTGTGGTATTTAAACCCTTTTAAAAAAGTGACAGCGGAAATATAATGTATTTTATGGTGTTTTTACGAGATATACACGTATGCGAATTATTTACTAGCGTTCGAAGCAAGAGCCAAAATGAATGTGATTTTAATCGGTCAAAAATGAGTAATGATATTTACTCGAAACGTCGGGAGTTTAGAAGTCCTTTTCAGGCTTAGGGTTTCCCAAGAACCTACCACTATCCACCTATATCATATCAATATATGATGTGCAACTGAAGGATGAAATTAGTCGTATTTTTACTGGAAATAAACATTACAATTACTCGCAATACTAAAGCATTTAATTTTTAACTGTAGCCACGCTCCCGTTCAAAATTGATTGTTTGCTAGAATAAGTAATGGATAGTTAGTATGCGTCCGTCCTGATGAAGATACAGTGGTATTGAAACCGGTGGACGTAAATTTACTCCAAGTGGTTAAATACAAAGTTTTTAATTAATTAAAATTAACATTTAATTTTTATTCCAATAACAAAGAAAGAGTAAAATTAGAAGGTATAACCTACATATATAATCGAGTATAATATTTTCGCTAAATTTATGGGTACCTAAGTTAGATCAAGATTAAATAATGAAACAATCGATCCCTCGCTAATGCTTCGGACATTTTATTCGTAATAATCTATATTATGATTGCGCTTTAAACGCATCGAGTAGTACGTTGTTTTTTCCATTGCCAGCTTCAAAAATTAATTAAATCGTATGATTTTTTTTTAAGAAACGAGGTGTACACATTTAAAAAAAATACATTTAGATATTATTTAATGTGCTGAAATATTATAAGTCATTTTTAGGCGAAATATATTTTCTTCTGGGGGTAAGTGTATCATTGAAGTTTAATTTCTAGGTTAGAATATACGTATGATTGTCGCATCATCCATATTATGATTGCTTCAAAAACGCAATATGTAGCGCCTTGTTTTGCCCTTATCAGTTTCAAAAAATAACCAAATCGTATGAAAAGCAGCAGACAATGGGCGATAGCTAATCATACAAACTAATAGCCGCGCAATGGCCACTATCGGCTGCGCAGCGGCCAGTACAGCCGATAACCAATTGCAGACCCAATGGCCGCGTAGCATTGCTTGGTAGATAGTCGATTATTAACTTCTAGTAACATTTATTGTTTCGCGTATTTGTCAATCTCGCATTATTATTTACGATATTTTTTGTTCAAAGGGGAATTTTTAATACAAATACCTTACATGAAATATTCAAATTCATTCTAGCTTTTTCACAAAAACGATTTATTATTATGTGTTACTAAGCATAAATTTAAAATTCATTACTAAGCAAATGACGATTTTCTAATCGGGGATCATCAAAATCAAATACAGGATTATAATTGGATTGGATTCTATATTTGAATTTATGGATGTGAATGTACCTAATTGTGATTCCCTTCCTGGGTTTCAATCCGTGGGATTGGTTTGCAGCAAAGAACATCTCCTTCTCCATTCTGCTCGGTCTCCGGCGATCCTCTTCAGCTCTGTGTAGGAGGCACAATTCATATCTAATTCATATCTTGGCACCCTTGCTCAAGATATCACGGCGAGGGCGCCCTCTGGCAATATTTCCCTCTACCACTCCATAATTGTGATTATCACCACGAAATATTTGTTTCGTGTCATATTTATAATAATATCTGGCATGTATTCACAAAATTATTAATATCTAAAGTCGAAGATATTAATAATTTTGTGAAAAATTGACTTATTTCATATTATTTAAGAGTTAGCGATTGAAAGGGGAAAACTGAATTGGTTTTATCTCAATTTGGTGCGAGCAATGTGCATTTTAATACATATATATTACTATTATAACTGATATTCTATTTTGACTTTCAGTAAAATATTTCTATAATGATTATAGGTATCTAAAATATTTAAAAAAAAATTGTTTAAATATGTTCGGAAAAAACTATATACAAATATACTCTCTATCTGCACCGCAAGTAGTTTTAAGTGTAATTCCACAGGGGAGTGTGCTGGGACCAATTCTCTTTATTTTATACATTTTGGATCTTCGTGCTGCTGTCCAGTCCACTGTGAGTTTCTTTGCTGATGACACAAAATATTTCGGTAACCCCCTTACTGACCATGAGGTGTTACAGAGAGACTTAAATCAATTATCGGAGTGGACAAAGCAGTGGCTCATATGTCTTAATGTTGACAAATGTTGTGTTCTCCATGTCGGCAAGAATAACCCAAATATTGAGTATACCTTAAACGAACGCCTGATTAAGTCAGTGGTCTCGCAGAAGGATCTGGGTGTTACTATTACCAAGGACTTTAAATGGTGTGAGCACATAGCGAGTGTGGTTAAGAAGGCTAACTCTATTTTGTATTTAGTGAGAAGATCATTCCAACATCTGACAGTACCACTATTCACAACTATTTATAAGACATATGTGAGGCCTCTCCTCGAATATGCCTCTCAGATCTGGAATCCATATTTTGTTAAAGATATAGTTTTACTGGAAAATGTTCAGAGACGAGCCACAAAATTGCCCTTGGGTCTTAAAAACCTGGAATATGCGGAAAGGCTGAGAGTATTGAAACTGCCCACTCTTCAGGAGCGACGAGCAAGAGGTGACCTCATCGAGACATTCAAGATTCTATCGGGCTACTACAATATTCCTAATATGACAGATATGTTTGCATTTAACACTAATGTGGGCCTTCGAGGACATCACCTGAAGTTGAACAAGTCTCGGTTCTCGTGTAACCCAAGAAAGCATGCATTAAGCAATAGAGTGGTCAATATGTGGAACAGTTTGCCTGAGGGCGTTGTGTCTGCAGCCAGTGTCAACCAATTTAAGAATAGGCTGGATATTCAAATGAGAGACAGTGATATGGGCCTATCAGCTTAAGCTGCCTGCCCATTATCAATAATAATAATAATAATAAATTCAGTTACATCCAAATGTCTGTAATGTACCACTCGTATCTTGCTTTACGGAATAAATTCCCGAAAAAGATTTTTCGTAAACCGAAATTATGTACTCTTTTTTCATACAACGTATACGTGTACCTATAGGCGTGCTCCATGAAGAAAAATATCCATTTTATTAGTGGAATAGTAAAGGTTTTAATAATAGATATCTGGATTTCCTTCAAGAATATAAAATTTATTCTCTATTGATAAATACGTTCTGTTAGACGTTTTCCAAACATGCCCAGTGTCGCCGATATATTTTTCATTTTAAATACTTGTAACCGCCAACCTCTATAATTAGCTTGATATATACATTAATAGAATTGTTCACGTTGTGCTTGAGCTCCAAGGTTCGAGAGCAAAGTTTTATTTGTGTTAAGGTTTATTTCACCAACTCTAGCGATTTTGATTGAAATCAAGCGTAGCGTAGAATATATATTTTTTAATTGAGATAAATTAGAGAAGTCTCACAGAGCTGCTATTTATATGGGAAACATGTATGGAAGACTTTATACTTAACAGGAATAATTTTACATTCTAAAATGGGTTGGCGACGCACTATGGAAAATCGAGGCCTGTTTCGAACGAAAAGTCAATAACTATTTTATTTCTACACATATATCCATAAAACTTTGCACACATATAAAGTAGTCTATATAGCCTAAAATGGATATCATTTTATTCAAAATATTTTTTATTTTGATACAATTTAATATATTAAAAATAATCATGACAAAATTAAAAATTGCTTTCATTTTAATGTTAATGTCCTAATTTTTGCTGACGATATGAAAATTTTTAAACCAATTTCTAGTATTTACGATTCGTTCAATCTACAAGATGATTTGCTACGGTTAGATAATTATTGTAAATTAAATAAACTTGATTTGAATCCCTCAAAATGTTCTTGTGTAGTTTTCACACGCAAAAAGAATATAATACCATTTAACTATATACTAAAAGGAGAACAATTAGAAACAGCTACGTCAATCAGAGATTTAGGGGTGATCAATGATAGAAAATTATTATACGATGAACATATCGATTCTATTATAAGTAAGGCTTATAGGGCTTTAGGTTTCATCATGAGAATGTCTAAAGATTTTAAGTGTGTAAAGACATTGAAAGTACTTTACTGCACTTTTGTCAGAAGCAAACTCGAGTATGCAACGCAAGTATGGAACCCCCAGTATATGATCTATGTAAATCGCTTGGAACAAATTCAAAAAAAATTTATTCGCTTTCTCAACTTTAAATTCAATTGCGTTTCTGACGATTATGACAGTTCATGCAAAAAATATCACATCCTACCTTTATACAGACGTCGGGAAATAGGTGATTTGATGTACCTACTAAAAATTGTATCAGGCAACGTCGACTGTCCTGAACTATTAAATAGACTAAAATTCCATGTTCCCTGTAGATCTCGTAGACGTAGACACAATCCAGTCTTTCACATTGATTTTACCTCATCCAACTATCGTCCTAATTCATATTTCTTGAGGGTATGCGATGCATTCAATAAACTGATAAGATTATTGGATATTGATCTGTTCGAGTGCAGCCACACAAGATTAAGAAAAATTTTGAGTGCTGAATTTTTTTCCACGTAATTATTAAGTTTCTTTGTCTTTTGTTTAAATTTTTTATTCTTTCTTTCTATATAATTTTTAATATGCCTTAGTCATTCATAAATATTTATCATTACTGACATATTTCTAAATGTGGAGACCTGTAATTGGCCATCTATATTGTATCAATGTTTTCTATGCTTTTTTTTTGTGCTGTTGGTCTTCCATAAACATTAAATAAAAATAAATAAATAAATAAATTTTTATTTATAAAAATGACAATTTTACTTATATCGAGTTCTAAAACTAATTATAATTTTATATAATATACCTAATAAATTCATAATCAATAAATAAAATACAGAAAAACATGAATTTTAAAGTGCTTACTCACTTAGATGTCCATTTCAAGTCTGTTCACTATATCACTTTAAAAGTTAATTTATTGTTAAACATTGTAGGAAAAGATATAAAATATTATACATTTCTGAAAAGCTCATTTTTTAAGAATTTTAGAATAACTAAAATGTTTTTGATGTTATGTTAAAATTTACGTTTAAATGACTAGACAGTAAAATCAGGAAAATGTTTTATTTTTTTTAGTTCATCGACATATTTGTCAGTTACCCACATCTCCCCACGCTTGACATGTAATGTTAATTTATAGTCTAGATATTCATAAGAAAAATTTATAAAAAATAGTTGCAAATATTTGCTAATTTCGAAGTTATTGGGAAAAATGTGATGAAAGTCCATTTTTTATATTTTCATAATTATTTTAAATATATTTTTATATGAAAATATAAATGTGTTATACAATTTTTTTTTATTTGAAGCCTTATAGACCACATTACATTTGTGCTAAATTTGATTAAAATACTTATCTTGAGAAATAAAAGAGTTATTGATTTTTGATCCGAAACAGAACTCGATTTTCTATAGTACTATGGAAAACCGAGGTCTGTTTCGGATCAAAAGTCTTTTATTTCTAAAGAATTTTATTTCTTTTATTTATTCATTAACTTTTGCACGCATATAAAATAGTATATAATGTTTAAAATATATATAATTTTAATCTAAATATTTTTTTTATTTTCGTAAAATTTAATACATTAAAAATAATCGTGACGAAATTTAAAATTCTTTAATATTTATTTCAAAGATTTAAAATTTTACTTATAACGTGTTCTAAAACTAATTATTATATTGTATTATATAATATTAGGTCCTTAAATATGAAATTGGCGTTTTGCCGTACTGGCAAATTTGATCTTAAATATCTTCTCTTTGGTTAGGAATTCCAAATCCAAATTTATACAGCTATTTAAATAAATATATTATATAAAAAGTATTTGTGTTTTGAAAATTATAATTCATTTGTTTTTTCCTCAATTGTTTTTTTCTTTGCGTCACTCAGTTTACAAAATGAAAAACTTGAAATTTTTTCACTTTTCATCACAGGTAATGATTCGATTTAAAATCCCTTCATTATTGTGCCGGTTGAGTAATGCAACGCAGCAGTCAACGCGCGTTTGTTGATTTGCTTCACTCAATTCGTGAGGTACCCACCTTTCAAGCTTTTTCACCTTACCAATTTGCTTCAAGTGGATTAAAACAGTTTTATCACTAACACCGCAGCCTGCAGCTAACTCGGATGTGGTTTGCGATGGATCCTCTTTCACAATAGCCTTCAATTCTTCATTATCAACTTTGGTCTCCGGCCGTCCACGGGGCTTGTTCTGCAGGTCGAAAATTCCAGAACGAAAACGTTGG